>LBNU01035025.1:3359-19685 GCA_014162995.1 Artemisia annua
ACACACTACACTCACAACCATCTTCCTCCCTCACATACTTGCCAACTCACTCTTCATTTCAACACATGTCTAATTCCCCTTCTCACATTCAAATTCATATTTGAATTCACCCTTTAGGCTCCAAACCATCTCAACCATCCATCTCTTCTAAACTATCTCAACCCCATTACACCCTCTTCTCCAAGATGGAATATACCTTTGGATATCCCTCTCTACTCAACCATGGTTAACTTTTTAACCCAACCATGGTTTGTTCTCAACTCACTCTCTTCTTAACCGATGCTTTCTTTTCTAACCCAACCATGGTTCAACCTTAACCCAACCTCACTCTCTCACTTCCCTATCATACCATTTGAATTTCAAATTCAAATCTTTTCCCTCTCTAACATCCAATCTTCCTTTCCAAGCAAAGAAATATCCCCTTAGCATATTCTTCTCTTCTCTCTATGCCAAGTGAGGAATACCTAAATTACCCCTACCCAATTATCTTTTCTACCTTTCTATCCTTGATAATCGGTTTATCATAAACACTTCACAAAACATTTCACATATTGGCTATTTGAGTTGGTAAATCTTAGAATGATTAATGTTAAGATTTAAATGTGTGAAATACAATTAGGGGTTTAGCAAGGTTAGGTATTTAAAAGACCAACACCCAAATTTGGTAAAAAGCTTCAGGAGTCCTGGCATGCTGCTCGCGCTTCGACGCGCGGGCGATGCGCCAGTCTCGTTAAATTTTTCCCAAAGATGGTTCTTAGCCTATAAATACCCCACCTTACCTCTTGTGATCCTCACCCCTTTCTATTATTCTCTCTCTCTATATTCTTCCTCTCTAATCCTCTAATTCTATCTTGTGTTCTTAATCTTTCACACTAACATCTTTGAAATAACACATCTCTTTGCAAGGGAAGAATCACTAGAACCTAATCCACTCTTATGATTGTGTCGAGGGTCTTCTTATCTTTTCCCTTTCTATTAGAATCGAGTCTCTAGGTTAGGTTAGGGCTTGATCAAACAAACAAACATCCGTTTATTCAATTGTTTGTAAGGGAAGTCTTCTGTCTTGGTGACCAAGCCTATATCATTAGGCACTAGTTGGGTGTGGTTTTTCTGGTGGGAAGTCTTGGTAGTGGTCTTTGTGACCCTTAGGTTAAGTTGAATCACGAGATTCTTTTGGGTGGTTTCTGAGGGCGGAATACCATGGGAGTAACTCCTTCTTTGTGAGCATCGATATTAGGGAATATCGGTGGAGTGAATTGTAACGGTTTATAGTCCACCGAAAGGATTATACTAGTGTAATAGTATCGGTGTCGTGGATTCGCAACTGGATGTATGGATGGTCTAAACCCCCCATCCGGAACCAGTATATATCGTGGTGTCTTTTACTCGCTTTATACACTTTGGATTATGATTGTGTTAGTGGTTATTATTTTTTAAACCACTTGGTGTTCTTCGAGGAATAAAGTTTTTAAACGTTCTAAAAAGCCGAAGAAACCGTATTCACCCACTCTACGGTTCTACAATTGGTATCAGAGCTGTATACTTAAGTTTTTGAGTGTTAAAACCTTCCCGAGAAGTTTTTTTAGGTCAAAAACTTCTTTTCGAAAAATCTAAAATCCTAACAACGATGAATACAATATACGGATGTTCCGTTGTACACTTTCACACCATTCACCATCGCCACGAGCCATTGTCACGAGCTTTTCTAATAAATTACTTTTGAAACATACGTACCACACAACAAGCAAGAAATACACAAGCACATGGTAACACATAACGCAAAAACCTTTTCGAAAGAGTCAAACACTTAACACAAGAACGTTGTACTAAGACATACCATACTTACCTAGGTCGCGTGTTGGAGCGGTTGCACTATTTACTTATTGACTAGCGGATTGTTATCTTTTAAGGTGAGTTTATAGCCCCATTTTCTTATAAGTACTGCTTTATCAACCTTGGGGTGAGAAACATGCAAAAACTGTTTTCATGGACTAAACTAAACTTATCCCAATTTGCCCATTATCAACACCGTCAATTCTTGCTAGGAAACGCGTATGTTATAAATAGATCTATTGAGGGTGACTCCTCCATTCGATTGGCCAAGCCATGGTCAAGGCGAACGTATACCATGATGACCTTTTGCCGAGTGACTGGGGATCTTCACTCGCGGGCACTTATATTATATTTAATGCCTTTGGCATTCTTTGTCTAGTTCGGTTGTTGAGCTTAGTGTTGCATGCGGGTTTAGTGTGTACTTGCTGATTATTGCTATGGTCCATATGTGCTATTTACTTTAAACCTATAGACTCACCAGCGTTAGCTGACTTTTAGCATGTTTTTAGGTGCTTAAGTATGTTTATGTTGAAGGCAGTGCATGGCAAGGTCATAAGAATCTTAAGTGTTTTTACACAAACGTTACTCTGAAAACTTTGGGACAATCATGTAACTGGGCCTTATTTTACAAAACTTAAACTTATGTATTACATTAGACTTAATAATTATGTAATATATTTTAAACGGATTTCTACTCCGTCTCTTTATCTTGTGTTGTGATTCCTATTTCGTAGCACCCCAAATGCTTGTATGCTTCCGCGATTCTCTATTTTTGGGGGTGTTACACAAAGGCACACCTAGGTATTTGACAGGAAGTTTACCAACAGTAAAAGGCATACAAGTAAGAATTTCAGCTTAACCATCTCTAATATCTCTATTTATAAAGTATGAAGATAACTAAACGTGTAACCAAATAACGCAAAATATAATCATACGGTACCCGCCGCTGCATTGCGCGGGCACCGTTCTAGTATATATTGAAAGATCTGTTCAATACCAAAATATCTTAATATCATGAGAATATTGGTTTAATCATTATGATTGTTCAAGAAATGCAGCTATCCATAATATAGCTTTGACTTTTGCTTTTGAAAGAGTATATGTTTATCTATCAAATTCATATTAAATACTTGGTCGTCAGATTTAGGTAATTAAAAAAAAAGATTTAAGTAATTAACATGCATGTGTCGTGGTTATATTATGTTTAAGTTGTCTTTGACAAAACAAAATGTTATATATGACAATTATGAATGATCATTGTTTTCTCATTCATCAATTAGGGTACGTTATGACTTATGTATAGTTTCCTTGGAAACTTTAATTTCTTGATAAATTTTCATTAAACATTTTAATATAATTTTATTAAAATCATTTGCTTGAGTTTAGTTTAACACTCACCATATTTCCACTACTATAAAATAGTAACATACTCACACTTGTTAGATTATGTTGCCACATTTTAAAGTGTGAATAATCAAAAAGTTCACACTAGCATATGTTTGAACTAATTGGATATAGCAAATATTTTCACACTTTTATGTGTGAAGCTTTATAAATATTTTTCAAACTTTTAAGTTTGAGAATTTTAAAACAATTCTTCACACTTTTAAGTGTTATAATTTTGATTTTGAAATAATTCTTCACACTTTTAAGTGTGAAAGATTGAGACAGTGTGAAAGATTGAGATTATTCACACTTTTTAGTGTGAGAATTTTGAAACTATTATTCACACTCTTAAGTGTGAATATCTTTGTTGAGATAACATTAACGAGATCTTCTTATGTTTTAATGATGACAAATAAACCTTCGAAACACATTAAATAACAAACGTTAGCCAAAATTCCCCGAACCTCACATCTGCTCCTGACGTGCTGCCCACGCGTCGACGCGCCAGCAGCGCGCCAGGCTTTTGTGAAGTTCGAGATGAATTTTGAAAGTCGGCTTTCCCCTTACCCGACAAATGTGGATCTTTCAATACAGGTAAGCATATGTTATGTGCTTAATTGAGAACACTCGAAATGAGTTTTTGAATTAGAGAGATCCAACTTTTGAAATACCCGTTTTCGAGAAAATGCCAGCTCAAGCATTTTGTCAATCGCCTCTAGCCAAGGCTTTTCTAAACCTAGGGAGCTTATACATTTCACGTAATATCAAGTGAAAACATTCATATGCTCATATCCCGTGCTTACGTCTTCTCTAATCACGTAACGGGTCTACTCCCTTATTGGTCAAACTAAGTCAAAGGCCAATTTGCGTAAACGCATCCTTTCCTGTTTGGGATATGCTTTACATCAATGCAAAACACTTAGCTTGTTTGTACCAAGGTGTTAGTTGAGTACGTCGAGTCGTGAAAAGTCACGAGTTATGAGATTATGGATTCTCGACGTTGAGTTACTTGAGATTATAAGTAACCTTTGATTTTCTCAACTCATAATCATAATTGTCAACTCTTTTCTTACTTAATGACATTATAATTATCTCTTAATCAATCCTCTAATTTCTCTTCACATAAAACAAATCCTCCAACCCTTCAAAAATCCTACCAAATCTTATCCCCAACATTCTCTTATATTCCTTGTACTTATATGTACTTCTTGTCTCCCACATTCCCACACAATTTTTCCAAAACTTCTCTTTACAACATTAACTTTAAACCACAAGGATTTCACCAACACATCATCTTCTTCATCCAACTATCCATTTCAAAACCAAATAAACCTTAGCCACATACACCTCATTTCTTACTCTCTTTAGGATTCAAATTACACACACACTCACTCACAAACCTCCTCCAACACACACTACTCTCTCAATTTGAATCCTAGCCAAAGGCTCCCCATCCCATCAAATCTTATATTCCCTTACACACACCATATCCATCAAACTCACATCCTTACACTCCAACAACTCTATTTCTCAAAATATACACACTACACTCACAACCATCTTCCTCCCTCACATGCTTGCCAACTCACTCTTCATTTCAACACATGTCTAATTCCCCTTCTCACATTCAAATTCAAATTTGAATTCACCCTTTAGGCTCCAAACCATCTCAACCATCCATCTCTTCTAAACTATCTCAACCCCATTACACCATCTTCTCCAAGATGGAATATACCTTTGGATATCCCTCTCTACTCAACCATGGTTAACTTTTTAACCCAACCATGGTTTGTTCTCAACTCACTCTCTTCTTAACTGATGCTTTCTTTTCTAACCCAACCATGGTTCAACCTTAACCTCACTCTCTCACTTCCCTATCACACCATTTGAATTTCAAATTCAAATCTCTTCCCTCTCTAACATCCACTCTTCCTTTCCAAGCAAAGAAATATCCCCTTAGCATATTCTTCTCTTCTCTCTATGCCAAGTGAGGAATACCTAAATTACCCCTACCCAATTATCTTTTCTACCTTTCTATCCTTGATAATCGGTTTATCATAAACACTTCACAAAACATTTCACATATTAGCTATTTGAGTTGGTAAATCTTAGAATGATTAATGTTAAGATTTAAATGTGTGAAATACAATTAGGGGTTTAGCAAGGTTAGGTATTTAAAAGACCAACACCCAAATTTGGTAAAAAGCTTCAGGAGTCCTGGCATGCTGCTCGCGCTTCGACGCGCGGGCGATGTGCCAGTCTCGTTAAATTTTTCCCAAAGATGGTTCTTAGCCTATAAATACCCCACCTTACCTCTTGTGATCCTCACCCCTTTCCATTATTCTCTCTCTCTATATTCTTCCTCTCTAATCCTCTAATTCTATCTTGTGTTCTTAATCTTTCACACTAACATCTTTGAAATAACACATCTCTTTGCAAGGGAAGAATCACAAGAACCTAATCTACTCTTATGATTGTGTCGAGGGTCTTCTTATCTTTACCCTTTCTATTAGAATCGAGTCTCTAGGTTAGGTTAGGGCTTGATCAAACAAACAAACATCCGTTTTCAATTGTTTGTAAGGGAAGTCTTCTGTCTTGGTGACCAAGCCTATATCATTATGCACTAGTTGGGTGTGGTTTTTCTGGTGGGAAGTCTTGGTAGTGGTCTTTGTGACCCTTAGGTTAAGTTGAATCACGAGATTCTTTTGGGTGGTTTCTGAGGGCGGAATACCATGGGAGTAACTCCTTCTTTGTGAGCATCGATATTAGGGAATATCGGTGGAGTGAATTGTAACGGTTTATAGTCCACCGAAAGGATTATACTAGTGTAATAGTATCGGTGTCATGGATTCGCAACTGGATGTATGGATGGTCTAAACCCCCCATCCGGAACCAGTATATATCGTGGTGTCTTTTACTCGCTTTATACACTTTGGATTATGATTGTGTTAGTGGTTATTATTTTTTAAACCACTTGGTGTTCTTTGAGGAATAAAGTTTTTAAACGTTCTAAAAAGCCAAAGAAACCGTATTCACCCACTTTACGGTTCTACAATTGGTATCAGAGCTGTATACTTAAGTTTTTGAGTGTTAAAACCTTCCCGAGAAGTTTTTTTAGGTCAAAAACTTCTTTTCGAAAAATCTAAAATCCTAACTAAGATTTCTGGTAAAGTTGAATATAGATCCATGGCTCAAGAGAACTATGTTGAGGGGTGTTCTATGCAAAGACTACCTTTGCTATAGTCCGATGGGTTTTGTTTTTGGAAAACCCGGTTTGAGACCTATGTTAGGTCTAAAGATCTTGACTTGTGGGAGATCATTCAAAATGGGAACATTGTTTTCATGATGCTTGATCCCGAAACCAAGTTAACGGTAGAGAAACCATACTCGGAACTAAAGGATGATAAAAAGAGAAGGCTTGTCAAAAATGATGAAGCCAAGATGTTGATCTACAATGCTCTACCTCGAAGGGAGATCAAGAGAGTCCATGTGTGCAAGACCGCCAAGGAGATTTTGCATTCACTCATCATCAAGGTAACTCACAAGTCAATGATTGCAAGATCGACTTACTCATCTAACAATATGAGAAGTTTTCGATTTCCGATGAAGAAACCATTGACGATGGTTACACACGGTTCAATGCTATTATCACAAGCCTCACGGCTCTAGATCCTAGCTTTTACAATAAGAACCATGTGAGAAAGTTTCTTCGAGCTCTTCCGGTGAAGTGGCGGCCGAAGGTGACGGCCATTGAAGAAGCCAAAAATTTGGTGGAACTTCCTCTTGACGAACTTAACGGCAACCTCAAGGTCAATGAAATGATCCTTGAAAATGACAAGGCTACTACCAAAGACAAGAAGGAGAAGGTGAAGTCTTTAGCTCTTAAAGCTAAAGTCACTAAGAGTCAAGTTAGTGACGATAGCGATAGTCAAGAAGGAAGCAAAGGTGATGAAAGCGATGAAGATGATGAAGAGTATAACTTGATGGCAAAGAACTTTAGAAAGTTCTTTAGGAGAGGTGGTAACTTTAGGCATGGCAATAGGTTTGGTAACCGAGGCAACGGTGGGAGAAACAACTTCGACGGAAGTAGAGGTGTGGACAACAAGGTTGGTGAGAGTTCTAGGCACACTCAAGGATGCTACAACTGTGGTAAAAAGGGTCTCTTCGTAAATGAGTGTCCTAAGCCAAGAGAGAACAAGGCATTCGTTGGTGGAGCTTGGAGCGATAGTGAAGATGAAGACCGACCTGTTAGGAATATAAATATTAATATGAAGATTCGGTCACCCCGAGTATCTATTTGGCACTAATGTAGCTCGTAGGCTTATTTGTATTTATTTAGTTATAGTATAATTAGTTTAGTTTAAGTAACACAGTGGAGGACAGATGGGTCTTTACCCACTGTATACCCGATCCACAGCCCGGTAGAGGGCGTTTATTATGTAACTATATAAGCCCTCTCCCACCAAGGGAGAGGGTGGAGCTTCTAATCATACAACTTATTTCTCTTTCACTTTCTCTCTCTAGAACTCCCAACTCTCTCTCTTTCTCTCTCTAAACTCTCTTCTACTTTTCTTTCTACAATTCGATCCATTAAACACTAGAACCATACATGTTATAATTATGAATATCTTTCAATTGGTATCAAGAGCCAAGGTTTCATCTTTGGGACTTGGTTTACTCGGATCTTAGCTTGGTTTCCTTGTGGTTTTATTTTTGGTTCGAATCGTATCATTAGAATATCAAGATTTGGTCCTTGTTTATGGTTTAATTTGTTAAAAGGGTGAACTTTAGTGTTAAGAAAGGTTCCTTCAATTTGTTATGGTGATTATCGAGTTACTTTTGGGTTTTTTTTTCCTTTTTTTGAAGTTTTTCTTTAACAAGTTTCTTACTAGCGGTTAGGTACACTTTGAAAAATCTTGGCAGTGTTTAGATTTTACGGGAAAAAGACAAAAAAACAAGACAGTGACTGTCTTGTCCTATTCCTAGTAGCGTTTAGTTTTTATTATTTTGGTAGCATTTAATTTTTTTATTTTATTCGTTTCTCTATTTAGCGTTTAACTTTTTTTAAAGTTAGCGTCTACCATATATTAGCGATTAACTTTTTTTTGGTAGCGGTTAACTTTTTTGCTTTGTGGTCCTTAAAAGTAGCGGTTATCTTAAAAAGTAGCGATTAACTTTAGTAGTGGTTACCTTAAAAAGTAGTGGTTACTTCCTTTTTAGATTTAAGTAGCGGTTATTTGTTTTTATTAGCGATTATCTTTTTTTGTATTTAGCTAAATCCAAACGCTACCCATATTAGTTTTAATCCTCCTTTCATTCGGTTAACAACAAAACAACATACTAGTAACCCTAAGATCTCAGCTTCAATTCGTGGCATAAAACATCAAGACCTTTAAAAGATCCTACACACGTAATAGAAATCATCATAGATCAATCTGTTGATGCATAACTTCTTTTAATATCTGGAACCAAATTAAAGAAAGAACAACAATCGTGTTTCAGTCTTATTTTTTGTTTGATTTAATCAAAATGGAAAAGATCAATCAAAAGTAAAATAAAAACAAGAAAGATCTCAGATTTGTGTTATCAATTAGTTGCAACAAATTGTTAATAGATTTGAAGATCTTAACACAACTCATCATTGACCACTTTCGAAGCTAAACTTCATTTGAATATACGAAAAATCTTAAGAAAGAACAAAACTTATAATTTTCATTCTCACTTTCTTTCGTTTGATTACATGAAACAAAAATCTATAAACAACGAGACAACCTACCTTTAACCTTAACCTTTATCAAGATCTTGAAGCTATTTAGGCTTGTTTGGTTTTCATTGTAAAAAGAGCAGCAAGAAACTAATGTGTGTTGTGAGCTGCAATTAAATTCAAAGGGACGAATCTACGGTTGAGTGTTTGTGGCTGCGGGATTATTAAGATAAAAGAGAGGAGTATTTTATTTGGGTGATTATTATTTGTGTTTAGGGTTTGGATAAATGGGGGATTAGTGAGTCTTTATACACGATAAATTAGGGTTAATAGGATTAGGATTGGGCTTAAACTGGTTTCTTCTTTGGGCCGTGGTTATTTTGACTATTTTTGTGTATTTCTCAAAGTTTTCTTTGGGCCGAGTATTGAGAATTTGTGTGTTGGGATGCTAATACTAAAATAAAGGGACGAATTATGTGTTATACATAAGTTGGGCTGTTTGTTTGAGGGGACGAGTAAACTATTTCTTCAAGGGATGAATTTTTTTTGTTGGTCGTATTTTATTTATTTTGTTAGAACCAAGAGACGAAATTTTGTTTATCATTATTTTTTCGGGTTTAAGTATTTCTCTTGGTGCTAAATTGGTGTGATAAATCTTTGCATCACGATTTGGTTTGAGCTATATTATTCCGAGATTATGAACTGTTTTGGGTAATGTTGAGTTGAGATATTGTCGAGCTTATTGGATTTATCTACTGTGTTGATTTGGATTCACTTTCATTTTTAAACCTATCAAACAGTTTCTCATAACACATTCTAACAATCATCATTTCACGGTTTCTTCTTGATTTTGTAAAATCCCGTGAAAGAATCTATTTCTCGGTTTAAATCATAGAATTGTAAAATCCCATGCATGTTCATAATCATGTCTACTAATTCAGATTCTGTCATCTCGGAGATACTCAAATTGTATGACATGTTTGATGGCCACGAGATCTCCGACAATGTACAACAGACTAACGGTCTTGAGTCTGATATTGATAGTATGGAATCTTTGTGCTCTAATTCGCAAGAGAGAGAACTTCAACAGCCACAACAAGTGCTTCTCGATGCAAATGAAAGCTACATAGAATGTTTTCGACAACTTCATTCACACCTCTCAGTACTTTTAAAGGGAACTGGATTCAAGATGGGATTCGAACGTGCATTTGCAACACTCTTTGGTCAAGATGTTCAGACTTTCACAGACACAATGACTCTTAACTTAGATCAATTACAACAACAACTTGACCAAGGAGAATCTTCCAAAATTGGATCCACGGCTGCCCTTTGTATGATCAACAAACAACTTCAAGTATTCATCAATTCGAAATTCACTCAGGATTATGATTACGATAGTCAGATGACGAAAAAGTGCTTTGCTGATCACACTAGAATCGAGGTTGACTCGTTCAGAGATACACTCCTCCAACTCATGGGTAATGTCAAGGAGTTCATTCATGAAAGAGCGCAACAACAACAATGCAGTGATAATACTTCTGATAAGCATGGTATAAATGACAATTCTGGGATTTCTATCACATATGGCATGGATGTTGATCACAAGCCGGTAAATGCCCAAGTCCCATCTGCTGAGGTACTGATGCGTGGTTTTGTGACCTTACAACAGGTTTTACCTTTTGAGGGATCTCAAGAGGCTTACAACCCCACCAGGCAGTGTACCTGACCGATGTAGTATAGGATAGTGGTAAGTACGGGGGATTGATCGTTCTCTCACAGGGAATAGTGTTCGTTAGGATAGAAAAACTACTCTAATAGGTCTAAGGGTGAAGGAAGATTCTTTTTTGTATTTTTATGTTTTTATTAAAGCAAGTAAAATCTCGGTTTTGAAGGAGTGGGCGGAATTAGTTGCTAGTCAACTAACCCAAAATAACTACAATTGCAAATAAAATAAAATATCTAAACTATTGTGGTTGTGAAAACAATATGGAGAAAAGTGTGTTTACTTAGACTTCATTACTCCCTAACTATCTTTTATCGGTTAATTTATATGTATGTTACTTGTGTGGATGAAGGGTGTATTCCTAATAACTCATGGAGTGGCATACATATCTCTCCAATTCTATGAGCTCGTATCTCCTCCTATGCCATGCACGGCACAACCATAGGGATTGTAAACAATGGCTCATGCGTTAAATACTACCTTAATACCCTAGTATGCCTTGGCTACATGTTTTCCAAGACGTTCAAGCACGTTACCATAAAGGAGGTTTGCCAGTTTTCTTGAGCCTAACATTGATGGAACAATCATCCCAACAAACACAACACATCAATTAACCAATAATTAATAGTTAGGTTTCATTAGATCTAAGCAAACACAAGAGAATTTAGCTACACATGTTAATTAAAAGACAAGCAAAAGAGATAATCAACCAACACATAGACATATTGATTGAATTGAAGTGAAGACTTATCTTTAATTAAGCATGAGGGTTCCAAGGGTTGGAAACCCTAAAAAGTACAAAAAATTCGTCTAGGGTTTGGTGCCAAAAGTTCTCCACAAAGTTCCACATTTAATGAATGAAAAATAGAAAACTATATATAGATTTTACACTCTGACGGCGTCAGGTTATAGAGGCTGACGCCGTCAGCTCGCCGCCATTAGGTTTCTCGGATGGCCTAGATGCACTTCTGACGCCGTCACTCTCTATTCCTCTCTGGGTCGTCACTCTTTAACTCATAACCTGATGGCCTACATCTTCTAACACCTGACGGCGTCAGGTGTTAGTTTCCAAAATCTTTCTGGCCCGTCATTTGATAATTAGTTTCCACTCTTTTGTCAAGGCTTGCTGACGGCGTCACCTTGTGACTCTGACGCCGTCAGGTGGTAATTTCTGCTTCTTTTGAGACTTTGTCATTTTCTTCACTTTTATGCTCCAAAAACGTCCAAATATGCATGTTTTCTAGAATTCCTCTCAAAAGTACCTAAAATGACAAAAGGAACGATTTAGGGCAATATTTGATCACATTTACATGAATTAAGGCTTAAATGACCCCTTAAAAGCGTAACACTTTTCGTCTCATCAGGTACATGTCAATGATCAACACAATATGCTTTCTGATGAACAGCTGCATACTGATCAAATTAAACCCACTTATGACACATATTTGTTAGAAATGACTGATAGCAATATCATTCCTGACTCAACAAATATGAGTCATAAATGGGGAGAAAGTGATCAGTATGCTGAACATGATGATGAGTCAAGTTCTTTGTTTACGGCTGAGACTTTCAAAACAAATGATATGGTTGATAAAGAAGTGTTTAATGAACTTTCAAACAAATTTCTACAACTTGAAATCGCAATGCAACAAAAGGAAGAAAATTTTCAAACTAACCAACCATGTAAAAATCCGGAACTTCCTGATTTCCGTGAATTCTTTATGATTAATGATTTGAAAGCCCAGCTAGAAGCCAAAAACTTAACAATCAACAACCTGAAAAACCGTATTACGGAGATGTGTGATAGGTGTAATGAAGTTAAGGATAATCATGTCAGTGAGACTTTTGCAACTAGAAATTTTGAATTGGAACAAAATGTGGCTGAGTTACTTAAGGAAAATGAGACTTTGAAAATTCATTGTAAAGACTTGTGTAATTCAATCAAAGAAACAAAAACTAAGACTATAGAACAGATAACCTCTTTGATTGCCAAAAATGATGAATTCAAAGCTCAACTTCTGGAAAAGGGTTTCACAATTACAGCATTAAAGAACGAGCTAAGAAAAGCAACAGGGAATAGTGTGAACACAAAGTTTGCATAACCATCAATCTTGGGGAAACCGGATTTACAATCGAATAGAAACCAATCAGTTGTTAGACAACCAACTGCGTTTAGATCTGAATGTCCAAAATTTTCAAAAACACGGTTTGCCTCCCAAGTTGATGCGGAACAAGTTTTGAGAAAACCAGTCACTCCACATTATTTGCCTAAGATAATTGCTTCTAGTCTTGTTAAACCTCAATAAGTAGTTACTCCAACACCCAGTTCCTCTAGGATTAGTTTGAGAACAAAGTCGAAACCAAGCATTAAGATTCAAAATTCTTATGATATCAATGACTTGTACAAGAACTATGATCTAGAAAAAGCTAGGAAAAGAGCACTACTTCATAAGGATGGAATCTTAGGTTCACAACCTCGTATGATGCCACCTAGTATATTGAGGAACATTGCTGTTGGGTCTATTATTGATTTGATGATACAAAACAAGAAGAATGAAACATGAAGGGCTTGAAGTGACAAGAAGGAATTCTACAAAAGATGGGAAGGACTTTCTTGCAAAAGAAGTTTTATTTATTAGTCCTTCGTAGTATCTTGTAAACCCTAATCCTCTAGTATATAAAGAGGACATGGGTCATTAGATTTATTATTCAAGTCTTCCACAATGTAGACGTCTAGTAAAGGTGTGTATGTGTAACCTAGGCGTAGGAGATAAACGCCTAGGGTTTAGTGTTTTAGTTTAGATAACGTGTTCTACTTGATCAAGGTAGAACATGTTAAGTAGTTTGTAATCGTTAGAGAAGTGAATGATAATGAAAAACCTTGTTCATGATAACGTTAATTCATTGTTTGAATATTCCGCTTTCGTTATTATGTATTCCTAGATATTAAATAATATTAGACATCGTCTAAGAGTCTTCAACGATCTTCACAATTGGTATCAGAGACAAGGGCTCTCGATATCTGGGATTACAAGGTTTTATTGTCGAAGAAAAGAAGCCTAGAAGAAGCAGATTTGATAAAGGTGCGATGGTCTTTTAACAATATTCTGAAGTCGACTGTTAAAAGTTTTTAAAGGGAATCGTAACTGCTGCTTGGCGACAACCTCATACTAATTACTTCACATGATTCAATCAAGGTAATCTCATACAGATTTAATACATGGGGCTGATGTTTATCGGTTACCGATTTAAATATAATTGGTCTGTGGTCATGCACATGTGGGGCTAAAACTCTATAGAGATAATTGATATTTAAGGATTGTCGTTTATTGCTTGGTGAATTCATTATCAACAAACCTCGTACCATTAATTATAGTGGGTCGGCGATTAATATTAAGTGGGGCTATCAAAGTATATTAATTGATCAACGATGAAGATTAATCTCGTACTACATGAAGTAATCGGTGGAATTATTGGGGATAGTTTTGTCGACATACAAATGAGTATTGAGTTGGTTTTTCTGTGGGGCTGATCGTTATTCACAGTGTCGGTGAAGAATCTTTACTTTATTGAATTGTCACATTCAGCGTTCAAGATCTGATGGTTATTAAATAGAGCTGTTGTTCGTTGATTAGTTTATCAAGGAAGGGATTATTTCAATCGGTTCTATTATTACAACGAGTTTTACATGCAACCAATTCATGGTTGAAGATATCATTGCTGCTGGTACTTTTCGATTATATATATATATATTCAAGTAATCATGGATCAGTATGTGGATGTATGTTTGCTCTTGAACTTGAAAGTACTGCTGTTCTTCTCCAAAGTACTGCTCTATATTGAAAGTACTGCTCGAGTATTTTTCAAAGTACTGCTGCATGTCTCGTTCAAAGTACTGCTTGCCGAATGCAAGGTACTGCTGCTCGTTTGAAAGTACTGATGTGTGAAAGTACTGTTGTTCGTTTTCAAAGTACTGCTAGCTTCTTGGTATGTGCTTATTCACATACCTTTTATTCACCATTATTAGACTATTATAGACCAAAAACTAACGTTCAAAGCCAAAGATATCGTGTTTTTGTGTTTATGACTGTGCAGGTAAGGATATTGCAAAAACAACATGAAAAGCAACCTAAAAGCCCAAAACGAGCACGAGATGTGGAAAAGAGTTTGAAAGTGAAGTAAAAGATGAAATATACTTGTGAAAAGCCCGTGAAGACGAATTATTTCTCAAAGGCTCAAGAAAGTACAAGAGACGCTTGATCAAAGCTCCAAGATGAGTATGAAGTTAAACTTTCTAAATCCGAGCTAGTGATCACTTTTATGCTTTTGAAGATCTTTGGAAAGCTCGTCTACACATCACCTCAAAGTTACAAGGACTTAAGTTGCTATTTTAGATAGTTTAAAAGCGTTGTATCTCTAGTTTATGCTTATTATTCACATAATTTGGAAGACTAAGGGGCTAAGTGCAAATTGTAAACAAGGCAAGCCTCCATGGCTTCCTTAAATCCCTTCCATAGCCCTCATTTAGTCTTGGTTAGTCTAGAGTTAGTTTTTAGTAGTCTTAGCTTATTTCAATGTTTTAGTGTAATGTTTACTTAATGCAAGCTTTTATTTCCTTTTACTTTGCTTATTACCTAGCTTATTTCAATCTTTCTTTTATAATTCTACATCTTATTCAAGCTTCTTTACTTCTATCTTGATCCAATATAAGCTTACATAAGTCTTACACCACCTTTGCATGAAAAGAAATTTTCGTGCCTCTTTATGATGACTTGAGCTTATTTGAATTTTGTTAGCTTGTAAAAGCTTATTTAAAAGTTTTTATCTAGCTTAGTAATTAGTTTTCCATGAGTCTTCTTTGCTTTTAATCTTTCTTACACGTTAAAAATAAAGGTTTTGAGTTACAAGCCCTAGAAATCATTATGGGCTTATATTTGAGTCGTTAGCTTTTTATAGCTTATTTGGGATTTTTAGTTTGCTTATTAATTAGTTTTCACAAGTTTCTTATGAGTTTTAATCTTTACTTTACGTTAAATATAAGTTCTACATGTTCCAAGGTTTTATTGCGAGTTTGGTTCAATAAAGTTTAGGGTTTAGCGAGTTTGACACCAAGTCCTAGCGAGTATCACTGAATTCTAGCGAGTATGCTGTTTACTCTAGCGAGTTTGGTTCTTGGCTAGATTTCTTAGCGAGTATCAAAGGTCCTCAGCGAGTATCATTTCCTAGTTTCAGCGAGTATTGATTAATTTCAGCGAGTTTGGTGTCTCTTTTTCTAGCGAGTTTGGTTTTCGAATAATAGCGAGTTTCAAGATAATATAGCGAGTATGAGTTCTGAAATCTAGCGAGTATTGATTTACAATCTTAGCGAGTTTCATTTAAGTTAGCGAGTATCATTTTAATAACCTAGCGAGTATGACTTGTAAGTGTTAGCGAGTTTGTTCTTTTATATTTAGTTAGCGAGTTTCATTTTTATGTAGCGAGTGTCATTTCAAGGTTACTTTTGAGTCTAATCTCGTTTACCAATCTTTCATTTCTAATTTCAAGTTTTCAAGCCGAGCTAGGCTTTTCTTACTTCATCGTTATTCGAGTGAAGTTTTGTTTAGATTATTTCTAAGCGAAACTCTGCCGAAATTTCTTTAAACCTTTTAGTTTCATTTAAACTTAGTTTACTTTATTTTCT
>LBNU01035026.1:2848-14842 GCA_014162995.1 Artemisia annua
AACTAACGGATGGTCACTAGTGTACTTCTTGGATCGCTGGCGCGTTATTTGCATAACGGATGGTCACCAAGTCACACACTAGATCGCTAGCGTGTTAGTCAATTAATCTAATAATCGGATGGTCACTACCTTATTCATACATTTAATATTTTCACTTAGCCATCATCATATCCGGATGCTCGAAAGCAAACAACGAATATAACAATACGGTTGGGTAGGGATAACATTTAGGATATAAATTGGTGTAAAATAAAAAGTAAACAAACAAATAGATTAAAATCCTAAGTGTGGTTAATTACTTTCCCAACCATCCCATGAATAAGACTCATATCACTGAATAACTCACGCTTTTGACTCATGTAATTCACGCTTTAGGTAGACACGAATAATACTTAACAAAATCTTAAACAAAGAATAAACCTTAGTTGGCGTTCCCATAACGACCAACTCCCATTCAATCCATAAATATAATACAACAACAAATAGTGGTTACTTAATACAAAACTTTACATAAGTTGGTTAAACAAACTTCCAACTTCTCCTCTTTCTTTTTCTTTTATATTTTTTTGATTTTTTTTATGCGTGTAAAGTTTCACAACTTTTTTCTATCATGATTTTTCCAGATAATTTTTCCACACTTTTAATAACTTTCAGAAATAAATGTAATAGTGAAAGTAGTAAACACACGAAAAATAAACTAAAATTTTACAACATGTACTTTCACTCCAATTGCATTGTGCAATTTCCTGACCTAACCAAAGATAATGAATTACGCACGCGAACACAGGTAATGTACGGAAACACACTTTGCCTAAAGTAACTAACCACGGATTTTAATCTACAGGGTAGGCTAAGGTGTAAGGGTGTAACGAAACATTTTAACAAAGGTGTACGAAATGAACGGAATGGCTCTGAGGGTTTTTCTAGAGGTAACTTACTCTAAAAGTGAGAGTAAACAAAAGGGTTTATACGGGGGTTGACTAACCAATGTAGTTAGTTAATATCACATAACATATAAAGGCTTTTTGGGTGTAATCCTAGAGATTTACCAAGTTAGACAAGTCACTCCAATTAAATCGATAATACTTATTACAGTGGTCTCGAATAGTATACAAGCCAAGTTCTAAAGTTTACAAGTCACCATCACACTAAAGTTTTAATTTTTGGAAGAAATAAGGTTGTGTGTGCGGTTATGTAATTTAGACTTAAACAAAAACATGCTAATTTTTTTTAAATTTTGACATATTAAGCGCATTTTAAGCATATTTTGAAAAATTTGGGACAAGTAAGCGTTCTAATTCTCCATCTCCCCACTTAAGTTAAACAACATCAACGTTGTTTGTGTTAAAGGTTAAATACTGGAATATACAAGAATTAGAACTATTAAAAGCTCCCCTGGTATTTGCTCGGAATGATCCTCCATTGCGTTTATTAGCAAAAATCAACTTTCTTGTGGATGAGAACATTTAAGCTTCATGAATGATGTTTCCACAGAAAGTGCACGAATCTATAATACCATCTAGACTTTAACACACCAGAGTTAAGAAGGTTCAAACTTGTATAATACATTAGTAGTTAGTAAAAATAAAACCTAAAAATTAAAATTGTAAATCATCAGGGTCAGTCGATACACCGCATCCTGGTAGAGGATGCGCCGTATCGAGCCTGGTATTAATACGAATCAGAATAAAAGATGTGTCGTATCCTTAACCAGGGATGCGCCGCATTAAGTAAACTGACAGAATGTTTTGAAGTCTAAAAATAAAAATGCAGAAAAATAAAAAGATATGACCAATGCAGATGATACGCCGCATCCTATGATGGAGATGCGCCGCATCTTCTGTATGTCTGACAGACTTGACACATAACAGAAAAATAAAATAAAAATTCTGGGTTGTCTCCTGGTCAGCACTTGTCTTTATTCCAGAGTCTTCAAGTTAGACTCACGTTCAACTCCTATTCAAATATCTCGGGTTCGAACTTTACCACTTCGTTCTCCGAGTCTTCAATTTGATTGTCAAAGTATTTTTTAACCCCTTGCCTGTTTACCTTGAATAGATAACCGTTTTTATCACATATTTCAATAATCGCATATGGATACATCTTTTTAACAACAAACGGACCCGTCCTCTTGAACTAAGTTTTCCCGGATACATCTTTAGTCGAGAATTGAATAGCAACACGTTTTATCCAATAGTGAATACTTTATCCCCACGTAGCCTTAAGTCATGCCATCTCTTAGTTCTTTCTTTGTAGATCTTGTTGTTTTTGTAGGCTTCATCTCTTAGCTCGTAGAGTTCATTGAGTTGCATGAAACGGTTCTTGGCGGCAGCTTCCATATCCATGTTACATTGTTTCAAAGCCTAATATGCTCCGCGTTCAATTTCGACCAGTAGGTGGCATGCTTTTCCGTATACAAGGCGGAATGGGGTACATCCCGTTGGCGTCTTATAGGCGGTACGAAATGCCCATAGGCGTCGTTAAACTTGTCTGACCACCCTTTTGGATTGTATCCAGTTGTCTTTTTGAGAATGTGTTTGATAGCCCGATTGGTAACTTCAGTTTGCCCAATGGATTAAGGATGGTATGAAGTGGAAACCCTGTGATAAACTCCATACTGTCGCAAAGGTCTTCCTAGATGGTGATTACAAAAGTGTGTTCCCCTATCACTAGTCAATGCCTTAGGAACTCCAAATCTAGCGAACAAACCTTGCAAAAATTTTAGCACTACCTTGCTATCGTTTGTTGGTAATGCTTGGGCTTCGACCCATTTTGATACGTAATCAAAGACTACTAAAATATACTTATTACCTTTAGATTCAGTAAACGATCCCATGAAGTCTAATCCCCATATATCGANGGGTTGAGGGATGATTCTTTTTGTATTTTTGTGTTTTATGAAAGCAAGTAAAATCTCGGGTATTTGGAAGAGTGGGCTGAATTAGTTGCTAGTCAACTAACCCAAATAACTACTTATGCAAATAAAATAAAAGAACTAGGAAAAGTAAATGGTTGTGAAGCTTATATGAGAGAAAAATGTGTTTACTTAGATTGCCTTACTCCCTAGCTATCTTTTACCGGTTAATTGGTTTGTTGTAATTGTGAGGATGACGGGTTGTATTCCTTTAAACCATTTGTAAGGCTATGTACGATCTTCCCTAACTCTACAAGCTCCTACTTCACTCCTATGTCGAGCCGACTTAAAGCTCCTAACATGGGATCACTTGAATTCGCTTATGCATTAAATACAACCATATAATCGTAGTACACATTCGATTCATGTTCCTTTAGACGTTTAAGCAAGTTACCGTATAGGAGGTTAGCCAGTTTTCTTAAGCCTAACATCGACTTCACCAACCCACAACAATCACAAACAAACCAACAACATGTAATCAATAGCTAGGTTTCATTAGATCTAAGCAAACACAAGAAAAACCTAGCCTAGCATGTTAATTGAAAGATAAGCATATGATATAATCAAACAACACATAGACATATTGATTGATTCGAAAGGAGACTTATATTTAATTGAACATCAAGGTCTCAAGGGTGAAAAACCCCTGAAAATAGAGTGTTTTACGAGCTAGGGTTTATCCCTAGGGTTCTCCCAAAAGTTGCACACTTAATGAATGAAAATTAGAAGAATATATATAGACTTTACAATCTGACGGCGTCACGTTTTAGTGTGCGACGCCGTCACCTCGCCGCTAAAATTCTCTCGGATTGCGCAGATCTACTCTTGACGCCGTCCCTCTTTAAACTCTTCTGGGTCGTCACCCTTTAAGCTATAACGTGACGGCCTACATCCATTTACACGTGACGCCGTCACGTGTTAATCCTCCAAAATCTTTCTGGGGCGTCTAGTGCAAAAATCATCCACCCTGTTGTCAAAGCGTGACGCCGTCACCTCATAAAGAGTGACGCCGTCAGGTACAGTTTTCGGCATGGTTTTGAGACTTCGTCGTTTTCTTCACTTTTATGCGCTAAAAACGTCCAAAATGCTTCCTTTTTCAAATTTCCTCTCCAAAGTACCTAAAATGACAAAAGGAACGATTTAAGTCAATATTTGATCAAATAATTACGAATTAGGGCTTAAATGACCCCCTAAAAGCGTAACACTTTTCGCCTCATCAAATACCCTTACACTTGAGATTTGCTTGTCCTCAAGCAAATGCACTTTTATTCCAATCAAAATACGAACTAGGGGTCATTTAACACTAATATAAAAGTAATTACAACAAATGGTTATTCAACCCTAGCCATAACAAGCACGTAAATCATATACTATCACCTCACAAATAGTGTTTGGATACTCTCATCTCTCGGGTGTTATAAACCTATATAACTAAATGGAAATGGTAGAAATATTACTCGCTACCTGTCATGGAAAATAGATTACCATAGGCTTGGGAAAGGATAAAAAACCTCCTCCACTAGGCGTAAGCACCTAAGATAAACTATCAAAGAGGGCTTTTCAAAGGGTTGTAACGTTAGGTGTAGGGATATGATAAACACGGTTTTGTTGGAATAAAGGGTATTTTTAGTGGTGGCGATATAATTATCTTGATGAAATACATGCACAATGTGGCGTTGCTAAGCCAAGACTCGACTCGACTTAAGCTAAAGAGAAAATAACATAAATGTAAATAAAGATAAACTGAAACGGGATGGTAGTCCGTATGTTTTTTCTACTTTTTTTTCCAATTTTTTTCTTGTTTTTTGATTTTTTATTTATTTTATTTATTTATTTATTTATTTATTTTTTCATACACTCTTACCCTACCATCCAAAATAATACATCATAGGGGCCTCGGTTCTCCCCTTACACTTAAACTTTTACATACTTTATAATTAACTATTCTAATTACTCGAATTAAGATAATTGAAAACTTGGAGTACTTTAAAATATTAAAGCACAAATGGGGGTAATAATTTACTTCTTCCCCATTACTCCATTATATTAGTATTTTACCCATGAGTCCTAATCGTCCCAAAACAATATGTACAAGGATATGACTCGACTTAGCAACCATGTAATCAATGAGACAATTAATTAAGGGTTTAAACAAATGTTGTCACAATAATGCACTAAAGATGAGTGCATACAAGGTAGGCTAAAGCGATTTTGGTGTACATTTGGGGTTGAATTTTAAACAAATTCTTCCTTTAAGTAAAATGCTTAAAGTTAGAAACGAAAAGATATGCTCTGAGGGGTGTTCTAGGGGTATCGTGTACTAAAAATGAGTACAACGCTAAGGTGTGGGAGAATTACTTGACCAACGAAGTCAATGTAATTATAATACGGGTGTAAAACAAGGGGTATCCTAATGCCTCTTATCATGTAGTAAATCTAACTACACAAATGTAGTCTCACTTGTGGATTTCGGACGGTCACTAAAGCAAGTTCTAGAATCTATAAACTACTGGTACACACACAAGCACCAACAATGAATGCTTTTCCTAACAATTCTAGGGGCGAACCTCACATATTTGGGGGAAATTTTTTGGGTGGTACGGTTTTTGTGCTAGTCATACAGTTCCCTATACATGAGATGCTTATTTGCATAAAGTTTCACTCCTATATGTTGTAAAAAATTTTAAATTTGGCGCTAAACTTGCCCTAACAAATATTTCTCTCGGTTTTATTACACATCTACCATTAAAAAAAACAAAAATCAAGCGTAGTAGCATTTTCTAAGGTGTCTTCATTTACCCCCTTACACTTAAACCGAACATTGTCCCCAATGTTCACTAAAAGATGTAAAAGAAAGAGAATGAAAGAATGAAACAAATACTCCCCTGATTCGTTTGATGTGTATAGTGTGGTACATGGTTAGATCTTCTTCCAAGATGATGTAAAAGCTCCAAGATCAAAGCGACGCCAAAAGCTTGATGTCATGAACTTGATTCCATGTTCATCTTCTTGTCCAATGTAACCTGTTAAACCTGAGAAAACAATCTAGTCAAACCTTGCGTAAAATCAGCGGCATAATCTATATAAGGATATAATTCTTGTGGAATGAAAGTTTTGCAGATTCCTAGAATTAAAGATGCAGTAATTTTTATAATCCGGTAGAAAAACTAAATTTTAAAAACTTTTTCTGGAATCAGTACCTGACGCCGTCAGCTTTTAAAAGCTGACGCCGTCAGAATTGATCTGACAGAATCCTTATGTTTAGTTTCCGGAAAATTTCTGGAAAAACAATCACCTTAATTCCTGGAATCCTGCAAAATTTCATTATGACTCGATACAAGGATTTGACTCAAACAAATACTAATATGTATGTTCATTTTATATCGCTACAATTCATGTCCAATTCGTTCTTATAAACAAATTTAGATTTCCCTTACACTTATCTTTTGCAAAATACCTTTATATGTAGTTAAGACGAAGTTAAAAACAAAATAAAGCATTTTCACAATTTTAATTTGAAGCATGAATCAATAACAATAAAAATAAAACATACATACGGAAATGAATAAACTCAAATAAATAAACAAACAAAACAAATAAAGCTTGGGTTGCCTCCCAAGAAGCGCTTTTCTTTATTAACGACTCTTGTAGCAAGACTCAAAGTCAATATATTACATGACCTCATCATTGGTCACGGTCTCTATGTCATCCTCGGGTTTAATCTTATATTCTGGACCTAGCTGCAAGCATTCTTTGTAGAAACCAAATATTCTACTCATAACATAGTCTACACCTCTACGTCTATCCTAATCATTCCTATAGTAGACCGCTTGCTTATGCTCCTTCTCGATGTTTGACAAGAGTCGGTATTGCTCTATCTTATATGGCATTTGGTAGGCTATATCATCGGTCTTGTTCTTGAACCTATCTATCCCTAGAGACGGGTCATAATTCATTTTAGAGGCCTCAACAAACGGCTTTCCAAAAACTACTTGAGTTAAGCACATATCTACTACTGGACGAATATCCTCAACAATTATGAATTCGGTGACGTAGGTGAATTCCCTACAAAAACATGTAATCCCTTAACTCTACCTACAAAATTACTTATCCATCCCTTGCTAGGAAATATCCTAAACCCCAGCTGCTCTTTCATTATCAGATTGTAGTAGGCTCTAGTCATGATGTTTATGGGGGATTTAAGATCTATGTAAGCTTTCCAAACATGCAAGTGACCTATGTTGCATGGTATGTTAATGTTGGATGGATCACCCATCTTAATGATTGGATTACCTAGGAAGTATGGTGTCTCGGGGTCATGAAATAAATCCTTATGGTACGCACGTTCTTCCTTAGTGGGCAACCTATTGAAGTAGTCCTCCCCATCATCTACTTCTTCTACTTCCCTTTCTCTACTGTCCTCAACTTCCTTAATTTCACCCTTAACTTCACTATCTACTTTATTTTTAATGATCGGCTTAATAGTGACGACGTTAACAAAATGGACATGTTTGGAGGATGAGGGGTCCTTGATTTGGGGTCCGGTACTTGTGTTCCTAGCGTCTTTATTTGGTGATGGTAACCCTTTGTTGTTGAATGCTTTCATAAGTTTTCTATTAATTGGTCATCTCTGTTTCTTGTTGATTAAGTTCGGATTCGAACTTAGTCATACGAGCTTCTTGAGATGCCATAAATTTAGACATCATTCCCTCAAGGTTATTGGTACTACCATAGTTATTGGAAGGATTGTTATTGAAAGTACGGTTTGATGATGAACCGTTTGATTGAAAACGATTAGGTGGATTGGAAGGATTGTTTTAGGGCGTGTTTTGGTCTTGTTTCCACCTAAAGTTTGGTTGATCTTTCCAATAGGGGTTGTAAGAATCACCATAAGGGTTTGGCTCGGGTTTGAAAGTGTACCACTTTTCTCCCGCTCCGTCGGTACGCGAGGATGCGTAATCCGCAAAAGCTTGTTCGGGGAGTTCCATGCAATCTCGAGTGTCATGGGGACCACTACAATACTCATATGAAGAAGTGATTTTTTTCACTTGGCTTGAAGGTTTAGGAGCTTCGTAGGATTTCATTAGATACTTGACTTGGTCCTCAAGTTCCATGATCCTACGGTCGAAAGTGCTTGAATTATTCGAAGGCAAAGATATTGCCTTGACCGTTTTGTTCAAATCACGGGGATCATTCCAACTTTCGTTGTCATAGAGAGCAAGATCTTCTATGAGTTCCCATGATTGTTCCGCACTTAGATCACGTAGCTTNCGTGGGGACCACTACAATACTCATATGAAGAAGTGATTTTTTTCACTTGGCTTGAAGGTTTAGGAGCTTCGTAGGATTTCATTAGATACTTGACTTGGTCCTCAAGTTCCATGATCCTACGGTCGAAAGTGCTTGAATTATTCGAAGGCAAAGATATTGCCTTGACCGTTTTGTTCAAATCACGGGGATCATTCCAACTTTCGTTGTCATAGAGAGCAAGATCTTCTATGAGTTCCCATGATTGTTCCGCACTTAGATCACGTAGCTTGCCACCGGCCGCTTGGTCAATGGTTTGCTTCGTGGGGATATTGATATGGTCATAGAAATTTGGACTTGGAGCCAATGGTCTATGCCATGGTGAGGGACTTTTTGGAGTAAGTCCTTGAATCGAGTCCATGCCTCGTAGAAGGTTTCGCTTTGACGCTTTTGGAACATCAGGATGTCATTCCCTAGCTTTGTGGTTCTTCCCGGTGGGAAAAATTGAGCAAGGAAGCGAGTGGTGAGATCATCCCAAGAGGTGATGGATCCTGCGGGTAGACGTTCTAGCCATTGACTAGCTTGGTCTCGCAGAGAGAATTGGAAGAGACATAATCGGGTAGGGTTTTACAAGCTAGGGTTTATCCCTAGGGTTCTGCTAAAAGTTGCGCACTTAATGAATGAAAATTAGAAGAATGTATATAGATTTTACAATCTGAGGGTGTCACGTTTTAGAGTGTGACGCCGTCACCTCGCAGCCAAAACTCTCTCGGATTGCTCAGATCTACTCTTGATGCCGTCCCTCATTAAACTCTTCTGGGCCGTCACCCTTTAAGCTATAACGTGACGACCTACATCCATTTACACATGACGTCGTCACGTGTTAATCCTCCAAAATCTTTCTAGGGCGTCTAGTGCAAAAATCATCCACCCTGTTGTCAAAGCGTGACGTCGTCACCTTGTAAAGAGTGATGCCGTCAGGTACAGTTTTCAGCATGGTCTTGACTTTGTCGTTTTCTTCACTTTTATGCTCCAAAAACGTCCAAAATGCTTCCTTTTCCAGATTTCCTCTCCAAAGTACCTGTAACATATAACAAACAAGATCTAGGTCTAGAAAGGTGAGTTTGGATCGTGTATATTTAGAGAGAGAAGGAGAGTGGGTGTTTTCTAGAGAGAGAAAGAGAGATAAATAAGAGTAGGTTGGATTAATATAATGAAAACCACCAACCCTCTCCACATGTGGAGAGGGGTATTTATAGTCTTACAAGAAATAAAAGAAAAACGCCTCGTATGGGCTGTGGATCAGGTATAGATTGGGTAAGAGACCCGTCCTTCATCCACGGTGTTACTTAACTAATCTAAATACTAAATAACTATTAATGTAACTACGAGCTATAACTATGCTATTACATAAATGAGGTGACCGAGTCTTTCCTAGGATTATTTGTATTCCTAACAATCTCCCGCTAAGCGAGGTCTTCTAGGGAGTCACTTTAGGCATCTTTGGTCACTTTTGAAGATTAAGATCTTTGTCTTCTAGCATTCTTTGGTCACGACGAGAATATGAAGAATCAACACTACGTGCTACAATGTCACAAGAATGCTAGAAGACAAAGATCTTAATCTTCAAAAGTGACCAAAGATGCCTAAAGTGACTCCCTAGGTGACCTCGCTTAGCGGGAGATTGTTAGGAATACAAATATTCCTAGGAAAGACTCAGTCACCTCATTTATGTAATAGCATAGTTATAGCTCGTAGTTACATTAATAGTTATTTAGTATTTAGATTAGTTAAGTAACACCGTGGAAGAAAGACCGGTCTCTTACCCAATGTATACCTGATCCACAGCCCATACGGGGCGTTTTTCTTTTATTTCTTGTAAGACTATAAATACCCCTCTCCACATGTGGAGAGGGTTGGTGCTTTTCATTATATTAATCCAACCTACTCTTATTTATCTCTCTTTCTCTCTCTAGAAAACACCCACTCTCCTTCTCTCTCTCTAAATATACACGATCCAAACTCACCTTTCTAGACCTAGATCTTGTTTGTTATATGTTACAGGTACTTTTGAGAGAAATTCTTGAAAAGGAAGCATTTTGGACGTTTTTGGAGCATAAAAGTGAAGAATTCGACAAAGTTCCAAATTCTGCTGGAATAGTACATGTGACGACGTCAGGCTTGGACATGACACCTTCAGACCCTGATAAGCCAGAATGGATTTTGGAGGATTAAAGAGGGACGACGTCAAGAAGGCCATCAAGAAACCCTAATCACGGGGAGGTGACGGCGTCAAGGCTATAACGTGACGCCGTCAGATCTGTTTTTCTATATATATTCACATATTTTTTAGTCATTAGTGTGGAACTTTTAAAGGAGAAACCCTAGACGATTTTAGCAGCCTTTTCAAGGTTTTTAACCTTGAGATCTTCCATGTTACATTGAAGATAAGTAATCAATTAATCATTCAATATGTCTATGTGTTGTTTGATTCTATCTTATTATTGTCTTTCGTTTAACATGCTAGGATAGGTTTTCTTTGTGTTTGCTTAGATCTAATGAAACCTAACTATTGATTATTGATTGGATGGCATGTTATTAATTGTATTGGATGGGTGTTTATCGATGTTAGGCGTAAGAAAACTGGCAGACTTCCGGTTGGTAACATGCTTGAACGTCTTAAGAAACATGAACCAAGGTGTACTAAGGTTATTTGATTGTATTTAATGCGTAAGCGAATACTAGTGATCCCATGTAAGGAGCTTCTTAGTCGGCTCGACATAGGAGTGAAGTAGGAGCTTATAGAGTTGGGAGAAGTCCGTACACACTTCCACGAATGGTATTAAGGAATACAATCCGTCATCCATGCAATTAATACACACTAATCAATCAATAAAAGATAGTTTGGGAGTAAGGAAATCTAAGTAAACACACTTCTCTCCATATAAGTTTTCACAACCATTTACTTTCATTTTATTTCCATATAAGTTTTCACAACCATGTAGAAGGTCTTGGGCACAATCTGTTCTCCGTATGTCAATTTTCTGACTCAGATCTTGAAGTTGCCTTCAGAAAACACACTTGTTATGTTAGAAGATTGGATGGTGTAGATCTCCTGAAAGGGAGACGTGGCTCAAATCTCTACACTATATCCATTGAAGATATGATGCGGTCATCTCCAATCTGTTTACTATCAAAGGCTTCCAAGAACAAGCCATGGTTATGGCATCGTCGTTTGAACCATTTGAACTTCGGTACTATTAATGAACTCACTCGTAAAGATCTTGTTCGAGGCATGCCCAGGCTGAAGTATGAAAAATATCATCTCTGTTCCGCTTGTCAGCTTGGCAAAAGCAAGAAGCATACTCACAAACCCAAAACTATCAACACCATTATGGAAGTTCTTTATACCCTTCACATGGACCTTTGTGGTCCCATGAGAGTGCAAAACCTATTTAGGAAGAGATATGTGTTAGTGATCATTGATGACTACTATCGTTTTACATGGGTCAAATTCCTCAGATCCAAGGACGAAACACCTGAAATCATCATCAAACTAATCAAGCAGCTGCAAGTTGGACTTAATCAAACTGTCAGATTCGTACGCACAGATAATGGAACTGAGTTTGTCAATCAGCAACTTACTCAGTTTTATGAAGATCTGGGAATTAGTTATCAAAGGAGTATACCTCGAACACCTCAGCAGAACGGAGTTGTTGAAAGACGAAACCGTACCCTTGTAGAGGCCGTACGAACTATGCTGATCTTCTCCAAAGCTCCCATGTTCCTCTGGGGAGAGGCAATTGCAACTGCTTGTTACACTCAGAACCGAT
>LBNU01035026.1:28990-45930 GCA_014162995.1 Artemisia annua
TATAAAAAAAATGGGCGTGAATGTATATGAAGCGAACGATAAAAAAGATCAGTTGTGTAGTTAGTTTGAGAAAGTCAAGTGTGTTTAGTGTTTAGGAAACTGCAGATACTGAAACAAACACTAAACACCAAAACCCCTTCACGAACCCATCTTGAAAGCCCCGCGAACCCCCACTCCCTTACTACTACCAGTCACCTTAGGGCTATTTGGTATGTCAAATAGGGGAGACTGTTGGGTCCAAAATTGGACCCAATTGCCCTCAACAAGATTTGAAAATAAAATAGCCTAACTCACTTAATAAAATAGTAAATTGCTATTTCAATGAGTGACATATAACCTTTAACACAAACAAGTCACTGAGTGAACAGTCACTCAGTGAGTTACCTTCAAGATGTTCGGACCAAGTCTAAAGAAAAGACTTTCCATTCAGTGAGGCGGTACTCAGTGAATGGCACCTGAACCAAAGAAGAAGGTAATGGAGTTAGTGAGTGATGACAATAACTCACTAACTCCCTGAAGCTATCTCTAGACAAACATGCTCCCTGAGGATGCCTCATGCTCCCTGAGGATGCATCATGGTCCCTGAGGATGTCTCATGCTTCCTGAAGCATCATGACAACAAGAACAAAGAGGGAGTCAAAGCAAAGTACAAGAATTGCCATTGAAGTGGGAATATTGTTATGACACTTCAAAAGAGATGTTGGTGCTTTTCCAAAAGAGGAAGAAGGAAGGGGGACCACCAAGAAGTGGATGACAACTCACCCATCACATGTTTACTTGTACTTTTCCACCTATATATATGTTTTGTTGTAATAGAGATAGTTATCCATTCCTACTTAGTTTTAGTTGTTAGGAAGATCCTCTCATTGAATCTCAAGCATAGCTTGGATCAATGAGAGTTCATTGTCATTCTAACGGGGATAATATACCGAAATTATCCCCGTAAAGAAGCTGAAGATGTTATCATGTAGTCATGTAGGAATTGAGTAATCTTGTAACTTTTATTCTTCATTATTATTAATGAAGTTCTTATTTATGTTTATCAAGATTTTCTCAATTTCCATGGACCAACAAGTGGTATCAGAGCCTAAGGTTCATCCTTATGAGCCAGATCCATTTATGACTAATGATAACATTCTTCAATGTCAAAAATAAATGTTAGATCTTCAAAAAATCTGCTACTGCAGCAGCAATTTTTGAGGGGGAGAAATACATTTATTTATGAGTGACAATACATACCATACCTTTCCCTCAACCCAAAATAACATACCCCGTCAAAAAACACACCCCACCACACAAACATACCAGATCTTACTCTCTCATCACATAAGTATAATCTTATCTCACCAACATCACTCAAAATCATCACACAAAAACGAGATCCTACAAAATCTCATAGATCCGGTAAAACCCACCTTCACTCTAACACAAAAAAAAATCATCATAAGATGAAACCCAGTAAACAACTCTCTCGTCACACTTCCCATTTACAAAACCATATCCATATCTAAAAATCAAATCCCCATGGCGGTTGTGGTTGTTCAAATCGGATAACTAATCACAAATGGTAATCTACTCACAAAACCATCACCAACAACAATCATCACCATCATACACGAACACCCTTTTTAACCGTAACCCTAAAACCCAAAACAAATCCGACTACAATCTCAATTGTTAAAACTCTTAATGAAGTAACAGCAATGGTCAAACGACCATAGAGATTGATGGCAGTGAAGTTGATTTTCGGGTTGAAAAATGTTGTTAAAGGATTAAAATAATGGTGTTTGAATATGGATTTGTGGTGTTTGAGATTAAAATGGTTTGTGTTGAATTGGATTTGTAGTTCAGGATTTGTGGTTTTACATCTTTGATTAAATCATGATGGGTTTCAGAAGGGAGTGTTAATGTGGTTGTTTGCAACTTCAGGGAGTGTATATATATGATTTTCAGGCTTAGCCTGAACAAAAAGCTTAAATGTAAACTCCCTTAGAAGTCGTTGAAAAGTACAAACCCGAGTCTATCTAGTGGTGGTGTACCTGATAAGTTTCAGGAAGTGGGTTAAAAGAATGTGGATAGGATATGGGTGTGATAAGTGGGCTGAAAGGGAGTGATAAGGATGCTTATTTCAAAACTACTCTTACTGTAGTAGTTTTGAGGGGGAGAGTAAGCATCCACCAACGTTTCCCAAACCCACACCACCACAAAAGCTTACCTTACCATAACCATTCATACAACCTGAACCAAGTCAACCCATGGTTGAACCTAAATCTTTTTCTAAAAGGTGTGTTTCGGGTCAGAATGTTGTGACTCAGGGAGTGTGTTGGGAAGCTAAGACTATCAGTCTATCACAGCCGTTGGTAAACCAGAGTGGGAAGAGTAAACGACTCCCTGATGAAAATTTGGTTTATCATAGTTTGGTTGTTATTATGGAGTGAATGCATTATTCAGTGGATGCATATCAGTGGTGGGTATGTGAGGAACTGAGCGGTCAGAGACTGCTGGTACCAAAACATCAGGACTCGGGGAGTATAAGTGTTAAAAAGGGATTACAATGGGTAAGTGGATAAGGACAGTGTGTGGGTAGATTAATGATTCGGGTCGATTATCAGGGAGTGATAAGGATGAAATAGCTGCTCTTTGTGACTCACGGAGTAGTAAGAATCAGGGAGTATGGGTAGTATGTCAGGGAGAGATATCAATCAGAGGATATCACTACTTTGAGAATTAGGGAATGAAATACAAACCTGAAAAACCCGGGCAGGTCACTGAAGTGTAGATGAACTTTGCCACTGAACCTCTGTCACTAAACATAACTCACTGAACCTTAACTAGTTATGTCCCTGAACCCCCTTCAGTGAAACATGTCACTGAACCCTTGAACCTTACACCCTGAACTCTTCTCTCACTGAACCGTCACCCACTGAACCCTATCCCCTGAACCCGTGGTGACTGTTTACCACCTGAACCTGAACAGTACCACCTGAAGAAAAATGAGATTGAACCCAAGTCTCAAACATGGTACGAAACTGATGAAGGTGGGTATATGTTATAAAAAATGGGTGTGGAATGGTATATGGAAGGAACTGATAAAAAGGAATCAGTTTGGTAGTTTAGTGTTTTGAGAAAGTAAGGTTGTTTAGTGGTTTAGGAAACTGAAGATACTGAAACAAAACTAAACACCAAAACCCCTTCACTGAACCCATCTTTGAATCCCTGTTCCTGAACCCCACTCCGTTACTTACTACCAGTCACCTTAGGCTATTTGTATGTTCAAATAGGGGGAGACTGTTGGGTCCAAAATTGGACCCAATTGCCCTCAACAAGATTTGAAAATAAAATAGCCTAACTCACTTAATAAAATAGTAAATTGCTATTTCAATGAGTGACATATAACCTTTAACACAAACAAGTCACTGAGTGAACAGTCACTCAGTGAGTTACCTTCAAGATGTTCGGACCAAGTCTAAAGAAAAGACTTTCCATTCAGTGAGGCGGTACTCAGTGAATGGCACCTGAACCAAAGAAGAAGGTAATGGAGTTAGTGAGTGATGACAATAACTCACTAACTCCCTGAAGCTATCTCTAGACAAACATGCTCCCTGAGGATGCCTCATGCTCCCTGAGGATGCATCATGGTCCCTGAGGATGTCTCATGCTTCCTGAAGCATCATGACANTTTTGGTCACTCTTTTTCGATGGAAAAGGCCACGAACTCAACAATGTGACCATATGCCACCTACGGTGGCGGGACCTTTGGTCACACACGACGAAAAAAACATGTGTGACTATATGCCTATCGTCACACATTTTGGGCGTCACCGTTCCAACTTTTTGTAACAGTATTAGATGTATACTTTGACGGGTCTAACTTCCTTTTTGAGGAATGTTAACAACTTCAAGTTAGCTATTAGGGCTAGTTATCACCTAAAAGCTGATAATGGATCCCTTTAACTAAACAACGTAAACGTGTACTTAGGGTATATGTCTATTAAGAGTAGATCAATTCAAAAAGTGCAACTCACCCGACATGTGCAAATTTCTTTCAACCTTCTATGTGCACTTGTTAAGGGGGAGCATTTGAAAAATGATAAAACTCTCAAAGTGTTAACAAAATATGTTTCTTAATCATAAACACTTTGAGAGAATTTTCAATGATTTAGTTATATGGCGATTGTGGAAAGATACCAAAAGACCGACCACTTTAAATTAATGCATGGAGTTATAAGGATGGTAAGGTTAGGTATATGTTCCCATGATTAGAAGTCCTTAGGAATGATTGAAACCGGAGGGATCTTCCCAGGGACAATCCAATAGATAGATTAGAAGTCCTTAGGAATGATTGAAAAAAGGAGAAAAGTGAGAAAGGAAAGAGTGCCGACTGAGATTGAGCTAGGACTGGAACAACCCAACAAGGTTCTAGTGATGAAGTCTCGGTAAGCACTGAAGGGGTTAAAGAAATAAAAAGAAATGAAATGAGAAAGGGTGAAAAGAAATAGCCCTCCAATTATTCAACCTTAGAGCAGAAACTGGGTTCAATTCATATGCTACTGAATGTTACTAAGGTAACATCGGTATTGAAGAAAAGACGTCATGGACCCAGTGACTCACTGCACTAAACCTTCCAACCACTCAAGTTCTCTTAAAAGAGCTTGTTTCATTCTCACGGGGAACCGGTGTAATCTATCGACTTGTCTCTTAGAGCTAGTTGATATTGAAACAGGAGACCCCTCCCTAGTCTCCGCATAGGATAACCAATGTGCATTTATCGAGTCTAGAGCCAAGAGATGCATCAAAAGATCTCATAGGAACACTTGATACTTCTACACTGGTTGTTCAACATTAAGGACACCAATTGTAATACTTTGAGTCCTACGCTGATCTTAGCAATCTGCCAAGAACACTTATGAGGGAATATACTTAAGTATTTCCCAATGATTGAGTGGAAACTCTTGCCAGGGTCAACATCAAACAGCCCTGACAGCAGGTCACTTCGGTAATCTCTTGTGGATTACGCTTAGTGTGTACGGTGGTGTTTCAAAAGGTCTATAGTCGTGGGGTGATCTCCAGCGACTCACCTAATTGTTGGTGTACTTCGGTATGTCAGTGAAAGCCCTTTCGGGGGCATCCGATTAGGAACGGCCTTGGTAAGGATTAGAGAAAGTCTTCACACTATGCTGTTGACGATCTCGAAGTCCGAACTTGTAAGTGCCGGTATGTTTATTACTAACCAAGTTTTATGCAGCTCAACATACCATACTTACCATGTTCACCACCATCACTCTAGTTCCACATGCTCATACCAACATCTAATAGGAGTCGTCAGAACTATTCAACCGTGAAGATCTACTCAACAAAGATGTATGGGCATGTTGGAAAGGCGTACTCACACCAGAGACAAAGAAGCAGACGATTGATGCCGATTGCTGAAAAGATGCCGATTCATCATCTCATGCTTGCACTTCAACATCAAATCTAAAGAAATCATGATCATGGAATGGGCTACAACTATGCTTCCACAAACTCTGATACAGAAGATCATGATCCAGAAAAGTGTAAGCATGACAACACAAAGACTAATCACAACATCACAAAGAGACACATCCACTCAAAGATGACTTGAAGCTAATTATTTGGATGAAGAGCGAAGAGCAAAGTCAAAGATCATCCTATATATCAAAGAAGACATCTTGAGTCGTTTATCAATGAAGAATCAACAACTACGAGCTACAAAAGAATCTACAAAGATCTCAATGCAAGAATTCAAGATTTAATTTCGGGGTGACCTCCCTTAGGGGGAGATTGTTAGGAATACGATTCTTGTATAAGAAAGATTCGGTCACCCCAAATACGATTAAGCATTTTTTAGCTCGTAGTATTTATAATAGTTAGTAAAACGTAGATTAGAAGTAGTTAGTATTCGCGGAGTCGGGTCGGCTCTTTACCCACTGTCAGCCCGATCCGCAGCCCAAGTGGCAACAAACTCATGTACATATAAAAGGCCCTCTCCATCCTTGGAGAGGGTGCACCTCTCATAATCTATTTTCTTTTTTTTGTTTTCTCTCTTGTTGCCATCTTCTTTCTCTCTCTAGCTTTCTTCTACTTTTCTTTCTTCTTGAAACGATCCAACCATGTACACCATACGAGTTTGATGATATGTGATATCTTACAATTTAGGTATAACAGATATTATGGGAACAAAATGTTTAGGTTAGGTAAGGAATCTATACAGTCACCTGTATAAACAGAATCAGAAACCAAAATAATACCATGAGCTCAGAAACATCTCATTATCATATCACCGTCAAATCATATATATGTACAAGGAGTAGCTAGCTCCAATGTACAGGAAGTGAAAGTGGTACATTGCACGTACAACCAATCGCTAAACAGAATCATATCATATCATAACAGAAAACAGATCTAGGATGCATCCATACGCCCCTGAAAATTAGTGCACATTCATATATATCGGAAGGGACGTGGTAGAACGTCACTCTACCGCCCTAGAGTCATGCCATAGGTGCATCTATGACACGGACATGGAAACCCCATGCCTAGTGAAGCTCAGGTAACATAAAGGTTCATAATAAAGGTTCGAATCATAGTTGTCATATCAGAAGGTTCAGATAACAAGGTTTATCATAGCAAAAGTTCAAATCAGAAAGTTCAAATCAAAAGGTTGTAATCACAAAGGAAACCATAAGGATAAGGTCAGAATATCCGTACCTTAGCAAAGCAATGAGATCAAAAGGAAGATTTACGAAGGGAAGAGTTCACTTCTTCTTTAATGTATCAACCTGATTTAGAGTTCATTTAATTTGTTAATAACTTATCTTAAATCGGATTACTCCTCTTAATCAGCTTTCCATTTTTAGTAACTTCTTATTTAGTAAGTTTCCATAATTAACAGTTTTACTTATTTAGCAAGATTTCACATAATTATTAAATCAAGTATTTAAGTAATTTTATTAATATAGTTTTAGGATTAAGTTATGAGAATCAATAATAGTTTAAGATTTAAAGTGTAACTATATTAAAGTATAGGGTTGTAAATATAAATATCACAAGTTTTACATATTATCCAAGTTAGTCCCTTAACTTTCATAATTTACAAGTTTAACCCCTTAATTTTAATTAATTACAGACTTGAACCAATATTTTTCTCAACTTCTTTGAACTTCTTAGAGACCAGGAAATTTTTTTAGGAGATGTGGAAAATTGATATTCAATTGAATTGGATTTTAGGGTATCGGTTGGTTTATAAAAGTCGACTAAGGATTTTTATAATATATAAAACATTTATATGATATATATATAGGATATAATACTTATCTTGGTCTGCAATATATTGTGATAAGTCCAAATTTAGATAATATATAAGTTTCCTATTGTATTTAGGATTTATTTCTTAATTTAAATACATATCTTTAACATATAATATATAATAAATCGACATAATTAAATTATATGAAATTAAATTATTTTACTTTTACAAAAATAACAAATTTTATTTATACTTAATTTATGGTGATCATATGTTGCAAGGTTTCAAATTTATAGGGTTTTCTTGGTATTATTTAAGTGTGATTAAAAATTTTTAAACTTAAGGGTATTTTTGTCATTTTGCATGTTTTAGAAATTGAGGTATTACAAGTACTGTGTGAACAAAACACCATAAGGCATCAGTGGCAAGTTGCTTTCGTGTGAACACTGGTCGTGAAGGGTTTCCAATGATATTATCAATTGGGTGATCATTGGTCCATTTCCTGAGATGTTCATGTGGTTGGGTGGATGATGCTGAGTTGCTCATGTTGTGATCTCCCGAAGTAGATGTATCCGAAGAATATTCAGGAGCAAAGATTTTTACAAAAGGAGCTTCAACTGGAGGAGTGTCTGAAATATCTTCAAAAGAATTACTTCCTGCTGGGGCTTGCTATACCGAAGAAGTCTGAACGTTGGTTGATGTGAGTGAATGACTTATGGAGGGAGCTTCTTGACTGATGGAAACCGACTCATTAGGACCTTCAGGATTAATTGGAAGAGGAGCTTCCACAACCGGAGGTAATTGTGAAGAGTCATTAGTAGTATCAACAGCTGGAGGCTCAAAGTATTCATCAAACATTGGGTTAAACAGAGTCTTCAATTCTTCGCTGGTGGGAGGTACATAAGATTTTGCAGGAGAAAGATGATGTACAAGACCTGAACTGATTGGTCCAGGAGTGAGTAGATTAGGTGCGGGTTTGGAACTAGATTGTCTAGAAGCCGGATGCTCAGTCAACTCATCGAATGTAACGTGAATTGTTTCCATGATTTGTCGGGTTCGTTTGTTGTAGATTCGGTATCCCTTGCGTTCTGGAGCATAGCCAAGGAAGAACCCAATATCAGCTTTAGCCTTTAGTTTTCCCAGATCTTCNGAAAGATGATGTACAAGACCTGAACTGATTGGTCCAGGAGTGAGTAGATTAGGTGCGGGTTTGGAACTAGATTGTCTAGAAGCCGGATGCTCAGTCAACTCATCGAATGTAACGTGAATTGTTTCCATGATTTGTCGGGTTCGTTTGTTGTAGATTCGGTATCCCTTGCGTTCTGGAGCATAGCCAAGGAAGAACCCAATATCAGCTTTAGCCTTTAGTTTTCCTTCGCTGTCGTTGGTAGGGTAGCAAAGAGCTCTGAACACACGTAGAGAAGATAAATCTGGTTTCCTGCCATGCACAAGCTCATATGGAGTGTTTTTGTACAGAGTATGAATCAAGGATCGGTTTTGAGTGTAGCAAGCTGTGGCAATAGCTTCTGCCCATAGAAATATCGGAGCTTTGGAAAATATCAACATGGTTCGTGCAGCTTCAACAAGAGTCCGATTTAGTCATTCGACAACCCCGTTCTGCTGTGTAGTGCGTGGAACACTTTTCTGATGAGTAATGCCCATATCTTCATAAAGCTGAATAAGTTTTTTATTAACAAACTCGGTTCCATTGTCTGTTCTGATGATTCTGACAGTTTTGTTGAGTAGTACTTGCAGCTGCTTGATGAGTTTGATGATTATCTCAGGAGTCTCATCCTTGGTTCTCAAAAACTTCACCCATGTAAATCGTGAGTAGTCGTCGACTATCACAAGTACATATTTCTTCCCATTAATGCTCTGCACTCTCATGGGCCCGCATAGATCCACGTGAATAGTGTGAAGAACTTCCATGTTGGTGTTGACAGTTTTGGGTTTGTGTGCATACTTCTTGCTTTTGCCCAGTTGACATGCGGAGCACATATGATCTTTCTCATACTTAAGTCTAGGCATGCCTCGAACAAGATCTTTATGAGTTAGTTCATTAATGGTACCAACGTTTAAATGGTTTAAACGTCGATGCCATAACCATGATTTGTTCTTTGATGCTTTAGACAACTAGCAGATTGGAGAGGACTTCATCCTGTCTTCGATAGAGATGGTGTAAAGATTGCTGCCACGGCTAACTTTCAGAATGTCAATACCATCCAGTTCTCGAACAAAACATGTATGTTTTCTAAAAGCAACCTCGAGATCAGAGTCACAAAATTGACCAACAGATAATAGATTATGCCCAAGTCCTTCCACATAATAAACCCTTGAGATCACGATGTAACCAAAGACATAATCTCCATAACCCATAACTGCACCAAAATGGTCGTTCCCGAATCTAACTGTCCCGATAAACTTTTACACGAAATTCAAGAGCCATGAGGGATCCCCTGTCATATGTTTAGAGCAGCCTGAGTCCAAATACCACAGGACGATTTGAACGACCTGCATTTGAAACCAGACAACAATGGATAACTGAAATATGTGGATCCCCATGTGAATTTGGGATCCGTTTGGTTAGCACATACAAATTCAGGATTCACAGGAGATAATGACGATAATGTGTTCACAGTAGAGACTACAATATTGGATGCATTGGGCCTAACAGTAAGGTGATGAGCATCTAAAGACAAAATTCTACCCGTAGGCTTCCATTTCCTGGCCATCTTAACTTTTGGATAAGCTAATCTAGTCGAGGAACATAGATTTTCTAGAGTGAATTTTCTTCCAGTGGGTCTCCATTGATAACCTACATTAGGAAACTTATTCCCTGTTTCTTTCCAAATTTGCTTGTTCTTTTCAGATTTCATAGCATTATTAGCATGGGACCACTTAGAGCATTTTAAGAAAGACACAACACATTCATCATGATTACCAGAAATTAAACATCCATCACATGTCTTACAGGTAGCAATAGAATTCGAATTAATTACAGTACGCTTAGAGCTAATACTAGAATCAACACGATTCGTTTTGTCAAAAACTACTTTATTGTTCCTAGGGTGGTCTTCTACTTTCTTTCCTTGATCACTCTTAGCTGGCGAAGTCTTATCTTTCTTTGTGTTGCAGTTAGGCTTTGACTTGCTAGCTTTAGTGTCACTGATTACTCCTGTAGAATTAATGAATGGAACATTAGTTTTATTTACTACCACTTGTTTTTCTGGTTTTGATGTGCTGGGTTCACACGCATTTAGTGATACTGCAAAGGCAACTTGCTTGGGCTTAGTGACAGCTAATGATGCAGTGGATCTATCTTGTTGGTTATCAATCTTAGGACATATGCCACTAGCATATTCTAACAACTCTTGCGAGCGAATAGTGAGGAAGCACACATCTAAAACAGAGCTATCATGTGGCCTTATAACTCTAACGTCTTCTACAGTCTCACGAAGCATACCAAGACACTCCTTAAGATACATGAGATAATATCTATGTGCAGACTTATTATTCTTAAGAGGCAACGGGATATTCACAGCATCAATATTACGGTTAACAACAGCATATACCTTTGAATCTACATCAACAGAAGCGTTTATTGGCTTTTTCCCTTTTTCCTGAGCCTTTAGATTCTCAATTTCATTAAGCAAAGAAGTTATTTTATTATTTGTTTTGTCCCGATTAATTTTAATCGAGTCATATACCTCTTTGTAATGTTGTTTAACCTTTGAATTTTCAGCTTGAAACCAATCGTTTCTTGTTGTAATCTATTGATGGTGTTTTGAAGATGAAAATTCTGAGAATCTAGTGGCATAGGTTTCTGGGAGCCAATCACATCACCCTATGTTAGATTTCAATTGTGAAATCTGAGATTTCAATCTTTGAATCATGTTCAAGTGAGCTTGAATCCTTTCATCTCGGTTGCTTATTTCAAAAAATGCATAAAAGTCAGGAGCATCCAAGGATGTCTTGATACTGGTAGTTTTCACTTTTTCTTCTAGTGTTGATATTTTAATTGCAAATTATGATTCTCAATTTCTAATTTTGAAAAGTGCCTGACCATGTTATCATGACCATCGTTTTGGATTTTCTTAAGCAACTTCAAATTCTCCCCCTCAAGCTCACTAACACGATTCTTGATAGTGCAAAAAGCATTAGATATATCATGAAATTGAGAAGCAGTTAAAGCAGAATCAGTAGCAGTATAATAAACATTTTGAGCAATGCATTTGGCAATCAAATTATCATTCATGATGAGAATGTTCTTGTTCTCAATCTCGCATTTTTTAAATTCAATAGCATTGAGCTCTACAACTTTTTCTATATCTTTGAAACTTGTCCTAACTTCACCGATTTCAGTTTCCAGGGAATTTTTTAGACTGTTAAAATGGCCTTTGACAAGGTCAAAAAATGGAATGACCTCTGTAAGATAGCACCGTTTTGTTTGTTCAAATCCCCTTTCCCCTTCAGTAATACCCATTGTTGTAATTCTCTTTTTACATGTTTTGTCAAAATCCTCAAATAATTTATGGAATACATACATGGCAATAAGAGTTTTACATTTAGTGGGAAGACTTCTAGGGACAATATGTGCAGGTGTATTGGGTGGATACACTGTTGTAGAAGGCACTATCTTAAGAGTTGGTATTTCACTTTTAAGCTTTTCAACCTTCCTTTTTTCAATGTCTAATGCCCAAAATGCTTGTTTAGGTGTCAAATTAGTTTGAGGCTTAAACCTAGACTTGAATGTGGACAAAGTGGACTTATAGGTAGACTCAAAGTTCTCTTTGTCATAGTCATGTGGTTTAATTATGACACGCTTTGCTACACACTTAGAGTCATTCATTTTCTCAATCATCTTACCCCTAGTTGTTTCAGCAATTTCAAGGGTCTCAGCAAACGATTCAACGCAAGGGGGATCATGCATAGGTTTGAGAAGTTCATTGCCATCATATATAGAAGTTTGGGCCTCTATTGCCTTCTTACAGTAATTGGGCGAGGGATCTCCTATAATGTTCTCACTATGTTCATTACTAAGCCTTTTGTGCTTAATGATCATGTTGAACGCTTGTTTGGATTGGTCAAGACGGTACAATTTATCTTCAAGTTTATTTTTCAACGTTTTAAGTTTGGAAAAATCAATTAAGAGTTTGGTTTCTTTTTCTTTGAAATCCTGCTTAAGCACATTGAGACTTTCTTGAATTTCTTGTTTTTGCTTAACAGTTTGCTCTAATGTTTTTTTGTAAAGAAAATAATTCCCTTTTAAGTGTTTCCTCCCTTAGGTTTCGTTCAGTGATAAAAGTACACATCTGACTTTCCATTTTCTGTTCACGTTCAGTTAGTTCAAACTTAGCACATTTTACATTCCAGGCCAACTGATCTTTATAGATTTCAAGTTTACATGCAATGGGGTCATCAGGAAAGTCGGTGAAATCATGCAATTCAAGGTCATTATCGATAACAGAAGATGCACTACTAGGTACAACATTTTCTTCGTTATGTTTCACATATTGCTCATATGGGACAATATTACTATTCCCAATACTTGCATTATCTGACTCACTAACGCTAGTTTGTTGTACGTCATGATGTATCTTTTGTTTGATAATAGTAATATCACAACTATTAGCAGAAAACTCATGACTGTGTACATCAGATTCTGTGCCTTGAGACTCATAACGCTTAGGAGGGTGAATATCACTATTTCCCAGATCAGCTTTATCTGTCTCAATGACATTTGTCTGATGTAATTTGTCGTTGTCATCATATAATTTTAGTACCTCAGAGATGACAGATGAGTTGGTATGGTTAGACTGTTGTGGAGATGATACTGCTGGTGAAAGATTTGCCATGAAGATGGTCTGAGCAGTGGGTTCATCATCAACATCAGAGTCAAAGGCATCACAGTCATCAGCTTGGAAGATATTTGGATCATTAAGGGCCAAGTCCTGAACTAGTTGATCATCCACGTCAACATCAAAAGTATTCCCCTGAACCCCTACTAGAAACATAGCTTCCTCATCATCCAGTGTGGCACCATTTTCCTGAGCTTGCAGTAGTAACATAACGTCCTTGAAGTAATCAGCATTCTGTTGACGCTTAGGCTGGTTGCAATTCCTGGCAAAGTGACCTAATCCACCACAGTTGTAGCACTTGACTTGCCTTCCAGGTCCTTGATTACCCTTTCCCATTCTGTTCTGAACCCCTCCATTGCCAGCTGCCACATTTCCTCTACCAACATTCCTCTGATTCATGTTCTGTCGACCTTGAACATTTTGTATCACTACTCTTCCATCTTCCACAGTCGCTTGATTGCGTGGGTTAGATGATGCCCGAAGTTGGTTGTTAGTTTGAGGAAAAGTTGCTCTGAATTGTTGCGCAAGTAAGGCGACTTGACTTGCTAGCTCATCAATCTTCTTATCAGTGTGAGAGTATCCTGAGTGACCTTGTAGTGGAGCTGGTTGACTCGAATTAGTTAATTGTTGATATGAAGCTGTGTTTTGATGAGGTTGATATGGAGGATTGAATGAGTGGATGAACATCTGAAACCAAAGCCAAAGGATCACTGGAGGCAGTTGGAGTAAACCTTTCCCTGAGTTGGCGATCAAACATGGCATGTTTCTCATGCTGTTGTAGGTAGGTATAAAGTTGCTCGTAGTTGGTTTCCCTCAAGCCTTGGTTGAGTTTCACTGCTGTGACGAATCTATCCCACTCAGGTGTTATGTTGTTCAAAATTTTTGAATTGAGTTGAATGTTCGGCATAGTCATCCTAATGATCCTCATGTCGTTAACCAGCTTGTGAAATCTGACATAGTAATCATTAATGTTTCCACCAGGATTCATCTTGAAATGTTCAAATTCTTCATACAGCCGTGATTCTCGATCCTCTTTGGTTAATTCAGAACTGGCAAGAAGCATCTTGACATGGTCACAAACAGCTTTAGCTTCAGTGTTGAAGTTGATGAGCTTGTAGATGTCTTTTGGTAGACCCTGTATGACTATGTTAGAAGCTCTAATGTCAGCTTCATAATGCTTCTTTTCCTCTTCATTGAGATCCTTGTAAGTGTGAGGTCTATCGATACCAAGAGTGACACTTCCATCCTCACCCGTGGTAATGGTATCCCTAGTTGTTCCCAATTGAAACTGTCCTTCATCGATGGATCGACAGTGGTACAAAAAGTTCTATCAGTCACGCCCAAAATGCGTGACGATAGGCATATAGTCACACACGTTTTTTTCGTCGTGTGTCACAAAAAGTCTCGCCACCGTAGGTGGCATATGGTGACGTTGTTGAGTTCGTGGCCTTTTCCATCNAGTGATCATACAAATTAAAAAAAATCAAAGTGAAAAATAAAGTAGAAAGGAAAATCTTTTTGGTTTTTATAAGTTTATAAAAGAAAAGATAAAATATTTTTGGCTTTTATAGGTTTTATAATTTTTAGTTGTTTTTATGTTTAAGAAAAGCGTTAACTTCTAAAAGAAGGTTCTTCAAAACACAAGTCTCGAACGACGAATGACTTAATCTTAATCAACCGCTCCCCGGCAGCGGCGCCAAAAATTGATTGTAGCAGACTAAGCGGTGAAGCTTTTGACCACTAGGTATCGTTGTCCCAACGAGCGTTGAAATTGATCTAGTCACTCAAGTCGTGAGTTATGTGAGATGAATGGTTTAAAAGATGTGAATTTGTTTTAGTTATACTAAGAAAGGCTTGCATAAAGTTTAAATGAAATAAAGAACGATAAGAAAGGAAATAAGTTTAACTATGAAAGCAAACATGAGACTAAGTAAAGCGAAAAAGAAATAAAAGTTTAAACTAAGAAAGAAAGAAATAAAGAAAATGTTTTTGTTGTTTTGTATTTAATTAATGAAAGAAAATTAAACTAAGTTAAAAAGTTTAAAAGAAAATTCGACAGAGTAACGGTACGAAATAAATAAAAGAAAACTCCACTCGATGAACGATAGAGTGCCAATAAGCCTAGCTCGGCTTTAGAAATAAACAAGACACGACAATAAAAGACTAAGACTCGAAAACTAAAGAAAATAAAAACCTAAACTCGCTAAGACAAAATAATTATGAAACTCGCTATGAAAAACTAAATATGAAACTCGCAAGGGTTTTGAAGGAAAACAAACTCGCTAAGGATCAAGTGACAAACTCGCTAGGACTTAATCAAAATTGAAACTCGCTAGACCCTTGTGAACCAAACTCGCTATGACTTATAGACCAAACTCGCTATCAAATGATAAAACTAAACTCGCTACAAGAAACAAACTTGCTAAGCCCTCAATAAAAATCATACTCGCTAGGGTTTATAGCCAAGACCAAACTCGCTATCTAGCCAAGATTAAACTCGTTAGACCTAAAATAAATAGCATACTCGCTATTAAACCCTAATAACCAAACTCGCTACTAAACCCTAAATGACATACTGGACATATTTTTTTTACGTGAAATTTTTATAAAAACTTAATGAAAACTTATTTAAACTCAATATTAAGCAAAACCAATACTCAAAATAAGCTATAGAAAACGCAACTAATCAAAATAAGCAAAACATATTTCTAGGGCTTGTAACTAAAAAGCTAGTTTAGACTCAAAATAAAGATTAAAAAGCTAAAGATAACTACTTTAAAACTTGTAAATAAGCTAAACAAAAACGAAACAAAAGCTCTCACAAGCTAGCAAAACCCAATAAGCTCAAGTCATAATCATAAGGCACAAAAATTTCTTTTCATGCAAAGGTGGTGCAAGACTTATATGAGCTTATATTGAATCAAGATAGAAGTAAGAAGCTTGAATAAGATGAAAAGAAGATGCAAATAAGCTAGGAAATAAGCAAAGTAAAAGACTTGGACATGAAAATAAAAGCTTGCATAATAAAAATCTTACACTACAACATGAAAATAAACTAAATTCTATGAAAAACTAAAAACTAACCAAAACTAACCAACTAACTCCTCCTAAATGAGGCCATGGGGTGGTATTTAAGGGAGTCTAGGTGACTAATCCCTTGTTTTACATTTTTCACTTAGCCCCTTAGTCTTTATAATTTTGTTCATACAAAGCATAAACTAGAGATACGACACTATCTGCCGTGATGTGCATTACACTTGGAGCAAACGTCGAATAGATATCCTTTGCTAGTCAGCTCGACGGGGAAGTTCGATTTGCCCATGCATTCCTGATGTATGATTCACAGGTAAACCGTTGTTTATAATTTTCACGAGTGATACAATACTTAGGACTTATCATGACTGCGACCAAAACTAACGACAAGGATCACCAAAATACTCGTGTTTTTGTGTGTTATGACTGGCAGGTGTGGTATTGCTAAAAATCACAAAAACGCAAGCCTATAAAGAGCCCAAAAAAGAGCGGAAGTGTAAGAAGTAGAGTGTTCAAGCATCATATGAGAAAGAATAATAACTCGATACATGTCTACCAACACTATGACACCGGGTCGAAAGATGAAATTACTTTCTCAAAGGCTCAAGGAAAAGTACCAAGAGCACAACTAATCAAAGCTCATCTGATGATTATAAGCTATAACTTTTCTAAATCCGAGCAACGCTGATCACTTTACCATATTAAAGATCTTTGGAAAGCTCGTCAACTCATCACCTCAAAAGTAACATTTAGGACGATATAGTCGTGTTTAAGAAAGTCGT
>LBNU01035026.1:48190-60464 GCA_014162995.1 Artemisia annua
TTCAAATGGAGTGAAGGAAGGGGAAGAGTCGGCAATTATGGGTGAAGGGGTAAGTGAAGAATCAGCAGTAGAGGGTGAAGGGGTAGAATTATTTGAAGGGGGGTGGAGGAAGAAGAAGTGGGATTGCCACTTGAAAATCCGAGTATCTCTTGGGAATATTCTTCAGAAAGTTCATCAACTTCATCAATGATATCGATTTTGCTTATGGTCATGGGCTCATCGGTGGAAGAATATCTTGCTGTTTGGTCCAAATTAAACGTCACGGGTTCGTGACCATCTCGTAAGGTAATCTCTTCATCGTACACGTCTATCAAAGCACGGCCCGTCTTTAGGAAACCTCGTCCTAGAATGAGAGGAACCCTTGGATCGGGATCAAAATCGACGACAACAAAGTCAGCCGGAAAGTGAAATTTTCCCACATTGACGATGACATCTTCGGCTATGCCTTTAGGACGAGAGGTAGAACGGTCGGCAAGCTCGAGTGTCATGCGTGTCGGAGTCAAAGGGGGTAACGCCAACTTCTGCCAGACAGAAAACGGCATGAGGCTAATGCTAGCACCTAAATCGGCTAAGGCGAAACATTGAACCATTCCGGGAAAATTGCATGGAATTAAGAACTTGCCGGGGTCTTCAAGCTTTTCGGGAAGCTTTTTAAGGAGCACTGCCGAGCAATTCGCATTCAAAGGTGTAGTCGACATTTCATACAATTTATCCTTATTATTCAACAAGTTTTTAAGCATTGATGAAAACTTTGGCATTAACACAACAGCATCAGCAAGACTCAAATCAAAGCGAATGTCTTGAAACATCTTAAAGAACTTTTCCTTCATTATGTCATTTTTATCTTGACGTTTTTGCTCATTAAGACGAAAAGGATATGGAAGACTTGTTTTAACTGGTTCATCTTGTTCAAAAACAATTTTCTCTTTTCCTTTTGAAACATTTGCATTTTCATTTGACGGTTGAACCACCGGAGGTTGGATATTTTCGGTCCTTCCTTGGTGAATAGGAATTCTCGTATCCGTTGTCACCTCGGTTGCACGGTCCACTACCTTTGAAGGAGGAGTATAAGAGGTAGTTGGAACCGTTGGTTCTTTGTAAGAAACGCCACTGCGTGTTGTGATCGCCTTGACATCGCCCCTCGGGTTAGCGATCGTGTTGCTAGGTAAAGAAGTGGTACCCGAACCCGAGGGTCGATCATTTAAACGCTTGTTTAATTCAGCCATTTGATTAATCAATACATGATTCATTTCCTCTTGTTTTTTAATTTGTGCCTGCTGACTTTGCAAAATGGTTTGGTTGTTTTGATTTTGACGAAGTAATTCTGCTAACAACTCATCCGTGTTCGATTGATTTTGCACAACACCTTGATTCTGGTTAAAAGTTTGCCCACGGGCATTGTTATTGAAACCTTGACCTTGATTTTGAAAATTTCCATAATTAGCTCCTTGATTTCCAAAATTACCATGATTACTTTGAAAATTCTTGTTTTGATTAAATCCTTGATTTTGATTTTGAAAACCTTGATATGCACGATTCTGATTTTGATTGACTTGATTACCATGACTTTGCACATTTTGGTTTGGTGGCGGATTATTAAAACCTGGTGGTGGTCCAAGAAAGTTGGTGGAACGGTAGCTGAGGAGATTGCGGTCTCCTTGGGGTTGGTATCGGTTACCACCCATGTTAGCAGCGTACACATGCTCGTTATGGACGTTACAAGTTGTTGGACATTCGTAATATGAATGGGGACCACCACAAGTTTCGCAACTTGGGTTAACTGCATTGACGATATGAGATGGTTGTTCCTTGTGTTGAATTAAAATTCCCATTTGTTTTGTAAGAGCAGCAATAGCTTCAGCATTTTGTTTGGTTATTGACACAAATTCATCGTTATCCTTGTTACTAGCACTTGACACTTGTGTTTTGTTTCGTGAAGTTCGCACTCTTGCTTTGTTTTCAATGATCGTGAACGCATCTTGAGTGTTTCGAGATAACAAATTACCACCAGCAGCAGAATTGAGCGAATCTTGATCAACGGGATTCAAACCATTATAGAACGTATCGATTTGATGCAATTCAGAAAACCCGTGATTCTGACACTTTTCAAGTAACTCTTTGAATCGATCCCAAGCCTCGCTAAATGATTCATCGAAAGCTTGTTGGAAACGAAAGATTTGAGTACGAAGATTTGAGGTTTTTGAAGGTGGACAGAAATGGTTAAGGAACTTGCTAGCCAAATCATCCCAAGTATGAATCGAATTGGGGGGTTCTTTGTCTAGCCAAGTACGAGCAGCTCCTTTGAGAGAAAAGGGAAACAATTTCATTTTGACAACATTATAAGGAACTTGGTTGATCTTAATTGTTTCAGCAATGTCGGTTATGTTCCGAATGTGAACATGAGGATCTTCGTTATCAAAACCATGAAAGGATATACCCGAAATGAGATTGAGTAATCCATGATTGATTTCAAAATGATTTGCTTGAATATCGGGAATAACAATGGCTCTCCTTACTCCTTGGAAAAGTGATTGGAGTTGCTCCTCCATTGGACGTAAATCATGAAGAGGTTGGTTACCACCCACCGGCGGGTGTTCACCATTGTCTTGTGCACCGTTGTTGTTGTTGTTATTCATCTCGGTGATGAAATCCTGAGGATCACGTAACTCGGGTACGTTTCTTTGCTTTCGTCTACGACGACTACGGTTAGAAGGCACTGTAGAAGAAGAAGAAGAAGACTCGTTCAAGTTAGACTTGGAACGAGTGATCATACAAATCAAAACAAAACAAAGTGAAAAATAAAGTAGAAAGGAAAATCTTTTTGGTTTTTATAAGTTTATAAAAGAGAAAATATTTTTGGCTTTTATAGGTTTTATAATTTTTAGTTGTTTTTATGTTTAAGAAAAGCGTTAACTTCTAAAAGAAGGTTCTTCAAAACACAAGTCTCGAACGACGAACGACTTAATCTTAATCAACCGCTCCCCGGCAGCGGCTCCAAAAAGTGATCGAGGCAAACTAAGCGGTGAAGCTTGTTAACCACGGGTCGTAGTCCCAACGAGGGTTGAAATTGATCTTGTCACTCGAGTCGTGAGTTATGTGAAATGAATGGGTTTAAAAGATGTGATTTGGTTTTAATTAAACTACACAGTGTTATTTAAAACTTAAATGAAATAAAGTACGAGAATGAAAGAAATAAGCTGAACGATAAAAGTAAACATAAGTTGAATAAAATGTAAAGAAAATGAAATAAGAAAGTAAAAGAGATTAAGTAAAGAAAAGAAATGAAAATGAAATAAGAAACGTAAAATGTTTTTGGTTTTTAACTTTAATAAATGAAAGAAAAGAAAAGAAAACGTTTAAAAGAAAAGAAACTAAGTTAAAAAGATTTAACAAAAATTCGACAGAGTAACAGTAAGAAATGAATTAAAGAAAACTCCACTCGATAAACGATGGAGTGCAAATAGGCCTAGCTCGGCTTTAGAAATAAATAAGACACGACACTAAAAGACTTAGACTCGAAAACTAAAGTGAACAAAACTCAAACTCGCTAAGATAAAGAAAATGAAACTCGCTAAGGATCAAAAAAACCAAACTCGCTAGACTTTAAAAAAAACAAACTCGCTAGACACATATTTAAAATCAAACTCGCTAACTCTAATGTCCTACTCGCTAGACTTTTGAAATTGATACTCGCTAGACTTTGGACCAAACTCGCTAGACTCTAAACTCATACTCGCTAGGTGTTAGACCAAACTCGCTAGGTTTTCTAGCCAAGACCAAACTCGCTAGACCAAAAAGAATACTCGCTGGAATTGGACACCATACTCGCTAGACCCTAAAATCATACTCTCTAAACCCTAAATGATACTCGCTATTTGGGATTTTAAAGGAACAAACATATTTTAACGTGAAACTTTTTATGGAAACTTATTAGAAACTTATTTAGACTCAATATTAAGCAAAACAAACAACCAAAGTAAGATATAGAAGCTCAACGAATTCAAAATAAGCTAAACATATTTCTAGGGCTTATAACTAAAAAGCTTATTTAAACACAAAAGAAAGATTGAAAAACCAAAACAAAGATTTGTAAACTCTTAAATAAGCTAAAGTAAAACGTAATATAAGCTTTTGCAAGCTAGCCAATCCCAAATAAGCTCAAGCCATATTCATAAGGCACGAAAATTTCTTTTCATGCAAAGGTGGTGCAAGACTTATATGAGCTTATTGTGATCAAAATAGAAGTAAAGAAGCTTGAATAAGATGAAAAACAATGAAAGAAAGATTGCAATAAGCTAAGAAATAAGCAAAATAAGAAGATTAAGACATAAAGTAAAAAGCTTGCATTAAGAAAACATTACACTATAACTTGGAAATAAAACTAGAAACTAATTAAGGCTACACTAACTTAAGCTAACACCTCTAAAATGAAGCCTAAGGGGGGTATTTAAGGTTTCCATGGTGGATTCCTTTTACATCTAGCCCCCTTAACTCTATTTGTTCATGAAAGTAACACATAAACTTTCATTTCACTACTAAACGACTTCTAAAAAGTAAAATTTAGTCCTTGTAATCTTGAGGAATATGTTAACGAGTCTTCAAAAAGTCTTCAATGATATAAAAGTGACCACTTGCTCGAGTTTGGGAAGCTTATACATGATAATCATCTTTAATCTTCGATTAAGTATCTCTTTCATATTCACGAGCCTTTAAGTAATGAAAACATCGTCACAGGCTTTACTTGAGTAAATTTCATCTTTGAATTCACTTCCAAACTCTTTTCCACATCTCGTGCTCGTTTTGGGCTTTTAGGTTGCTTTTCATAATGTTTTTGCAATATCCTTACCTGCACAGTCATAAACACAAAAACACTATATCTTTGGCTTTGAACGTTAGTTTTTGTTCTATAATAGTCTAATAATGGTGAATAAAAGATATGTGAATAAGCACATATCACTAACGAACACTATTCCCTGTGAGAGAACGATCAATCCCCTGGTATTTGCCACTACACTATACTACATCGGTCAGGTACACTGCCTGGTGGGGATTGTAAGCCTCTTGAGATCCCTTGAGAGGTAAAACGAAGTGCGTAAGCAATCCACGCGCATCAAGCTTACTTAGTAAAAGACTTAGCTTGTCATAAACAAGCTTTAACATAATCTAGGCCATAAGGGGGTGTTTGGTTCATGGCTTATATGACCACACAAACACATTTTCTGAAAATTAACCCCATAAATTGGTGTTTTGGCATCATAACATGATACCCATCATCTTTCTAATCATCTACACATGATTGACATGTACTCTTGGTGATTTCCAAAAATCACAATTTAACATAAACTTATAAATTTCTACAAAACCCCATTTATGGCATCAAGTTCTCATTATTAAGCATTACCCACTATTGGGTAATCATAAAACATGAATCAAATTCGGACCTCTAAGGCCTAATATAGCAATTCCTTGACTTAAACTTGATAAAAAATCAAATTAAAATCGAAACCCTGGAATTTGTTCTTATGGTTTGTACGTCTCACGTGAAGCAGAGAAAACAGATAAGAACAATTGAATTTTCTCAAGTTTTCCGGACTTGACCAAACATATATGTGTTATAAAACAAGTTTCATCAATTGGCAACTTTAGTCCCTGGCAGTAGAACTATTGCATTGGTGGTGCTATTTGCTTTAAACTTATTTCATGGGAGGTCTTTTGACTAACGAAAGATTATTATTATAACATAAGTTGACTGGGAAGCCTTAAAATATAATGATAAATCATTATTATGAAATTTGGGGTGTTACACCAAGGCTCCTTGGTTTCACCGGATTTTTCCTTTCAGTTTTGACCCATTTCATAAAAACAATCACCTTATCTACAACAAATACAAATTAGTTAATGGGTCCACATTTTATGTGCACCGAAGGGAATAGTCGTTACACGCTTGACAAAAGCCTCATATCATCCAACTTTTACCTGCACAAGAACAAATCAAAGAGAAGCATAGCTTCTATTAATGAATGGAACAAAAACATTTGTGGACTCTACTTGGTAAAACAAAAATACAGATTACTTTCTCATACAATAAATGGTTTGTCGAATCATTATGAGGGTTTTTAGACTTTAGATAAAGCTAAATACTATGTTGATCCAACAAAGCTAAATACTTATATACAACTAACACTCACATATGTACAAAACCAAACAGAATAACCAAATAAGTGGGTAGTGATATTAATATGCTTGGCACGTCATATTCCTTTTTACGGTCCAAAACAAAGGCGTAGCTGAACCATCCTAATCAAAAAATAATCAAAGCTAATATAGTAAAAATGTGATATAAATGACTGAATTAGCATATGTTGCCTTTTCAACGACGCATTCCGCATCAGATAAAATAAATCCTGGATCAGCAAAAGCCTTGTAGGAACCCCACCATCCTCTGCCCATCCGATATGTGGTATAAAGAAATTGTTGCTTATTTTTCTTTAATGTTTGTAACAACACGTTACAGCTATCTTTTAATTTTCAGTATAAAAGTGATGTCACATTGACATACCTAAGGTAACTGTTCGCGCAAGCTTATCCGATAGTTGAATGTACCATCAAAGACGTTGTGGACAAAAAACACCTAAAAAAGATTGGTGACTAACCAACGTGTGTGATCACTAACGTCTTTAATGAATTAACCTGGACAAATGCACGTAAAAAGATTGATCAGTTGCAAACCTGGTTTTAACTAATGCATTAACCTCCAATTAAAAACTTGGTATGTTTATAGCCTATTTTTCAAAGGAGCATCAGACTTACGAATATCGTTGGAAAAAATAAGTTAACGATAAATAAGCTATAAACATACCAAATTTTTTATTGAATGCATTAAGAATGAAAAGAAATAAATGGTTATCGAATATGAGAGAAAAAAAAAGTTTCAAATTGGTACATCAGAACAAAGTATCGAAGCATTGCCCACCCGATGGGTGAGCAAGCCGTATGAATATCGTTTAAAAGCTTAAGTTAACGAAATATAGAAAGCTTAGAGATAATGCTTACCATAACAGCACACCTGTCTCACTAAACTTCGTTACACAAATAAGTCTCACTAATTGGCCCTATGCATTTATTTTTGATTTAGAAGATTTAAGAAAAAAAGTGTCACATGAATACTGAATAAGAAAGTTTACATGTAAGCTTATTTAGAAGAATTTTGTCCAAAATTTGTTCCTCGGATTTTGTAGGCATGAGGTTGTTTTTTTGGAAAATTATTTGCTCATTTGGTCACTTCCATTGCAAAGATATTTAGAGACTTTTTTTTAACACTATTATCCGGTTTCTTTAAGTCTGCTAATGCTTCTTTTGATGATGATAATGAATCTTTGAACTTTAAAAAGTAAGTAGTTTTTTATTTTCTTAGTAGATAAGCATGCGGCTCTTTCATATCATAAATGTACTTACTAAACTATATTTTACAATAATTTTCACAGATAAATGCATAAAATTTAAAACCCTTTTGAGCTATTCAGCCCATGTCAGAATTGTAATTGCCATCTTAATTACAGTATATGCAATCTGACCTGCAACCCAATTTGATATGTGAATGTCTAAAACTATATACAAAACCTGTTTACTATAATATGGTCTCGAAAATGTCAACTGATCCATTTCGATAAGGATGTGTATCCCTTAAACTTTTCTTAAGCACCTTTCAATAAATTCACAGTAGACACCTTATTATCTTACGCATACTCATAAATGAAACATTTCAAAAACCACCTGCAACTTACACCAATTCCTACTCACTGCTATATGCACCAATACGACACACTTTATTTTATTTTATTTTTTATTTTTTGAACGGCGGGTTAGTTGTTAGTTGTTGGCTCGAGTTAGTGTCGCATCCTCGGGCAGAGATACCAACCGCGAGCCTCGCCTTAGGGGATAACCTCACTCCTATTCCCGATTCGCCTAAGGGGACAATCCCAAATTATAGTACCTAGCGGGATTCGAACCTGGGCAACAACCCCTCCCAAGCTTCAAGGTGAAGCCCGGTGGCCAACTGCTCTAGAGCAATTGGTTAATACGACTCACTTTATTATCCTACACATCCTCCACCAACACCTATAAATTTAAACCTATAAACTTGCTTACTAAAACATCAAGACACATCAATCGTGTGCTTCATGATGGTAAAAAAAAAAAAAGCCTGGGAGACCCTGTTCAGGCTACCCACCCAGGGAAAGGCTTTGTGAACAACCATCAAGAGTTTTCTTAAGATAATGAAATAACCATCAAGATAAAATGTATACATAGAGTCCTATTTATAGGTGAGGAGTAGGGCAACACTCCTATCCTCCATATCTTCTCTAAACGTGGGCTTCTAGGCCCATTGGACACTTATTGGATCTACATGTTTAAACATAAGTAAACTAATATAATAGCAACCTATTACATATACTGAAATAACCGAGACTTGATAAATGTTGATAAACTTAGATCCTAACAATCTCCCCCTAAGGATCGGTTATGGAGGAGTGATATTCGTCACGGTCATTTGAGGTTGCTTGACGTCATTGTCTTTATCTTTAATTGTAGACTTTCATGGCTTTGGACGTCTTCAAAAAATGATTAGTAGAAATGATTCATCGTTCTTTGTTCTTTGTCTTAGATGATGTGATAGTGATCAGTTGATGTCGTAATCTGCCATTCGTCACTCTCTTAGACTCCAGTGGATCTGCATCTTTCTGACATGCTCATACATCTTTGACGTTTCAAACTTTCATTCGTGTGTAGATCTCTTTTGATTGAGGAAAATTCTTAGTGTTGACGTAGAATTCTTCTTTGTACGTTACTTTGCTTTAGATCGTTGTCTTATCACTTTGTAGATTCTTTTGTCATGGAATCTATCTTTGACTTAAATGTTGCTTCGATCTTTCATGAGAGCTGTCGTATTTGTTGAGATGAAAGTATGAGCATGTGGAAGCTGGTGTTCAGGATGGTGGTTGTACCTGCATTGAAACAGTTAGCAATAATACATCCGGTACTTACAGGTTCGGAATTAGAATTTGTCAACAGCGTAGTGTGAAGACTCCTTCTAATCCTTACCAAGGCCGTTCCTAATCGGATACCCCCTAGAGGGCTTACACAGACATACATACGTACACCCACGATTAGGTGAGTCGCTGGAGATGACCCCACGACTGTAGACCGTTTGAAACCATCGAACACACTAAGCGTAATCCACAAGGAATCACCGAAGTGACCTGCTGTCAGGGCTGTTTAATGTTGACCCTGGCAGGATTTCCGTTCAATCATTCAAAAAATACATAAGTAAATTCCTCATAAACGTTCAAGGCAGATTGCTAAGATCTGCGAAGGACTCGATAATTTACACTTAGTGTCCAATGATGCAAGACACTTAGTGTAGAAGTATTGTGTGTTCCTAAGAGATCTTTTATGTTATCTCGTGGCTCTAGACTCGATAAGTGCACATTTGGTTTCCTGTGTGGAGGCATGGAGCAAAGGGCCTCCTGTTTCAATATCAACCATCTCTAATAGACGATCGATAGATTACAATGGTTCCCCGTGAGAATGAAACAACCATCTTTTGTGAGATGCCTGAGTGGCTAAGAAGGTTTAGGTGCATTGCGTCACTGGGTCCATGACGTCTTTATCTTCAATACCGGTGTCGCCTTAGCAACGACCAGTAGCATATGAATTGAACCCGGTGTCTGACCTAAGGTTGATAAGATGGAGGGCTGTTTCTTTTCACCCTTTTCATTCATTTTCTTTTTAATTCTTCAACCCCTTCTTTCTCCTTTCATTCTCTTCTCCTTTTGTTATATCATACCTAAGGACTTCTAATTTCTAACTATTGGTGATGTCCTTGGGTAGATCCCTCCGGTTCTGGCGGATCATAGGACGGTTATTCCTATCCTTAGTCACCTTGTAACTCCATGACTATCCTATTGATGCCTTTGAACCAAATCATTGAAAATCTCTCAAAGTGTTTATGAGTATAAAACTTTTTGTTAACACTTTGAGGTTTTGGATTTCTTATGAAAGACTCCCCCTCCACATATGCTTATGAATGTTTTCAGAAATTTGCATATGCGGGAAGAGTTGGCACTTTTGAATTGATCCACTCTTAATAGACATGTACCCGAGGGACACGTTTACGTTGCTTAGTTAAAGGGATGCATTATCAGTTTTTAGGTGATAACTAGCCCTAATAACTAACTTGAAGTTGTTCACATTCCTAAAAGGAAGTTAGACCCGTCAAAGTAAATGTCTAGAAAGAGTTTCTCAAAACGGTACTTTCTACTCGGATAAATCCTTTCGAATACTAACATTTGTTGTTTCGTCAATTCGTGGGTCAATTCTGAGTCGAGCTCGCACAAGATAAGACTTTTCACATCATATTTTAATCACTTTTCTTCTTCTCCCCCTCAAAAATAGCATATCAAATGTTGTTTTTGTAAACGTTTTGATTAAAATATGCCTTTTTGAGTCTTATGAGTAGAAATCAACAAGACTTTAAGATTTAAGAATGATGTTTGAAATCAAGTACTCCCCCTCAACAAGTGATTACTTATTGAGGTGTAATACTTGTCTTTTGAGCAGAATTGAGAAAATACTGAAAGATTTGATACATTCTACTCAAAAGTAAGAAGCTTTCGCTCCTTATATGAGGATTGTAGCACTGATGCGTACCACAGGGTCCTTTAAGTACAAAGTACGGGTTGTACACTGTTATGTGTGCACAAGCCGTAGCAATTACAAATCAATTCATACAAATGAAAATATTGAAATTTTGGTACCGGAAGAATGGGAGCTGAAGTTCATCATTCAGCTACGCATCAAAGTCTGTGAACTGTGGATCCGGTCGTCTAAATGTCAAGACCGGAAATGAAGGACGAACACCAATGTAGCTTTCCAACCTTCTGATCTGTTGACGACGGTACAACCTCTCTTCAATGGTATGGACAAAGTTGCGAATCATTCTTCGTCCATTAGCTTTCCACCTTGTTTCTCGACCCTCTATTAACCTCTTCTTTTCATCATCCAACCTTTCTGCCAACCCATCACGAACTCTTTGAAGTGTCACGTCACAAAACTTCGGAATTTCATCGAACCTCATAAGACGAAGTTTATTCTTCTTGTTGAGGTAGATGACTCCAAATGATGGTTGTTGCACGAGAGTGTACTGTGAAAGCTCTAGAATTCCAGCGAACACGAGTAGTGGTTTGGTGAGGTTGATGTTTTTTTGATAACTTTCCACGCCTAGTTGAAGATCTTCCACTCTTTCTTGAACTATAACCCGTGTTATGTAGAGTAGTAGAGACGCGATGAAGTTGTATTGTGTATCTTTTTTGAAGTTGAGCGTCTTTCCTTGAACCTTTAGCAAATANTGTTGCACGAGAGTGTACTGTGAAAGCTCTAGAATTCCAGCGAACACGAGTAGTGGTTTGGTGAGGTTGATGTTTTTTTGATAACTTTCCACGCCTAGTTGAAGATCTTCCACTCTTTCTTGAACTATAACCCGTGTTATGTAGAGTAGTAGAGACGCGATGAAGTTGTATTGTGTATCTTTTTTGAAGTTGAGCGTCTTTCCTTGAACCTTTAGCAAATACATGTCTTCGATGTCGTTCAGGTTCAGATCTGGGAAGTCTGCTTCACAAAACTTGTATCGCTTCTCATCCAGTCTCTTGACGATGATTTCTTTCATGAAAGCATAGTTGAATCTTTTCTCTTCAACGATTTCCATGATTGCAACGATACGAAGCGGTTGCTTCACATTTTCACTTGACTTGAGATGTAATCTGTGGGTGTAGCCGAGTTTTCGTTTCTCAGGCCAATGTTGAATACCGAGAAGAGCGTCCCTGTTGTAAGTGACAACTGATTTGCTGAAAATTTGTGTAGTCTCTTTAATGTATGGTAATTCGTATCTGGCAGCTGGAACGGAAATCGTCAGTGAAGATGCGTATCGTTCCTTGGAAGTTTCGTGAGCGTGTTGAAGGTATCTGAGGTCGTTGTTGAAGAAGTGTCGGTATGGAATCTTGGGTTTCTCAGGAAAGCCTAGAAGAGGCAATGGTTTTGTCCAGTCAGTGAAGTAGGGAGTTTTGTCTTTCTTTTCTGTGTCGATGTTGGATTCAGGGTTGAGCCAGTCGAACGTGCCAGAAAGTGCGCAGGCAATGTTCTCCATGTGGTATTCGAGTTCAACTGGCTCAACCCTGAATCCAACATCGACACAGAAAAGAAAGACAAAACTCCCTAC
>LBNU01035026.1:60550-86263 GCA_014162995.1 Artemisia annua
ATAAATGGCTCTTCTGACTGAGTTGGACCGGAGCCTGATGCAGGTACATGTTGCTTTGATGGTGGAGTCTTGGAAGTCTGCTTTGGCTTATGAGAAGACGATGTTCCTTCTGATGTCTTTGATTTCTTGCTTTTGGGATCGGCATCAGGATCATCATCCTTCCTTTGTCTTTTGTGTTTGCCAGCGGCTTCCTTGCAAGATTCTTTTGAGGCAATAGTTTGGAGTGCCTCAAACATTGTTGATTCTTCAGGAGTCTTGTCTTCCTTATTTTTGAGCTTAGCAGCTAACAGGGCTTGAAGTTGTTCGGTTGAAAGTTCAGTTGGTGATGGAGGAGCCCTGTCTGTGCGGAGGTAGAAAGGAGTAGACTGAAGCATGTGTTAAATGCTATGCTTGATCCTGGTATTCAACTCTGAACGAATTGGCTCAAGAAGTTCTGACCCTGCTGGTTGAGCAATTGCAGCAAGATTTTCGTTAAGGTATTCGGCAGTGTATTCATTGATCATCCTGCTCATATCTGCTTGAAGTAGCTTTTGAACCAGTCCCGTAGAGTCTTGGAGATCCTTGACTTGAGTATTCAAAGTTTTGACCTGTTTTGAGAGCTTTTGAACTTGGTCTTTAAGGTCTCCATCTTACGGTTGTGTCTCCTTCTTCTTTTACCTAGCCATAGCAACAGCTTGTCTGATTCTTTGTGATGCTGTCAAGGATGATTTGCTTCCCTTCTTCTTCCTGATTGATTTGCCTTTTGATGTTTTCTTTATTGGTGGTGGAGATGAATGATGTGATGATGATGAAGATGATTCGTGGTCAGGTTCTGATGGAGGGGGTGAAGGAACCCTTGGAGGTGTGCCTGAGGGAATCGGAGGATCCTTTGAAGATGAATGAGATTGTGTGTCGATGAATTGATCGGTGTCAAAGAATTCTTCGTCTTTTTCAGACTCTTCACTTGCTTTCTTTTTCAGTTCTTCTTCCCTTTGAACCTGATCAATGAACTCAGGTGTGATGAACTCAGTCTGCTCCTTCTCAGCATCATCCTCTATAGCTTCCTTCATAATAATGTTCCCTTCTGGATCACGTTGTTCGGTTTCAGTCTGTGATGTAGGAGGAACTATAGTGCTACTTGAGCCACCCTCTTGTGCCTCTATGTTGAGCGGTCGTTGATGAGGCTGGGGATGTTGGAGATTGAGGAGTGCAGCTTCTCTTAGTTCTTTCAAGTGCTGCTTTTCTTCTGCTCTAGGATCGACAATAACGCTTTTTAGTTTGCGTTTGTCGACTAGTGGTTCACCAACTGGTTCATTTGCTTCTTCTTCATCATGTAAATCACCACTGGGTTCATTAATGGTGATCCTGGTTCCTTTCTTTTGTTCTTTCTGAGAAGTTTCCTTGCTTATTTATTTAGCAAGTTCGAGTCCAGGAAACTCCTCTTCATCATCCTGTGCTTTAGATCTTCTTTCAAAGTCTTCTTCGTCATCTGATTCAGAACCAAAATCAGATTCAGTTTCTGTTTCTGAGAATGAAGCTGACGGTTCATCTTGAGGAATCTGTTTTGGAGCAGCTTTCCTCTTTGGTCTGGTGGATGGTTTCGGTACAGTTTTAGATTGTTGGGAAGTTGTGGTACTGCTTGTACTTCCTGACTTGCCACCTCTTCTGCTTCGGGTTTGAACAATGGAAGCTGGTTCTTCTTCTTCACCAGTGTGACCAACTTGCCCAGCTTGAAAGGCTTTATCATAAATCTTGAAGTTTTGTGTCTTTCGAATCTCTTCATCCAGAAAGTGGTCTGGGATTCTCATTCCTTTCGTCCTTGGAACGAACCTGATGGTTTTGACGAAGGAGATCCTGAAGTCATTGTTGTAGATGTCTTTGGGTTCTGTTCGATCATGCATTCTTTTGATGAAATCAGGTGTTTTCTCACAGAAGTGTTCGATAAGCATCTTTGTGAACCTAACGAACGGAATCACGGTCCTCTCACGGTCAGTCTGAATGTGATGGATCATGTCGCTCATTATGGATCTGGTGAAGTCAATCGGTTTCATGCTCATCATTCCCCAAAATACTTGCAGGTGCTCCAATCGTGGATGCTCGTGACCACTCCTTCTTCCAGCAATAGATTTGACTATCAACATGTAGAACGTTCTCCATGGTTGTGGCAGATATTTGACGTTGAACTTTGATAGTCTGGTGAGTGATTGATTATCTAGAACATCGTATCCTAGATCAATGAAATAATCCAGGATTTCAAGTTCGGTCAACATAGGATGAAACTCGTTGGGTGTCGGTAACATAAGAACGGTTCGAAGAACATCAAGATCTACTGTGTATTCCTGACGATCCAGCGTGACAGTGAATGAAATATCGTCCAAATTGGCCCGAGCGGTGTACCAGAACTGATGAATGTAGAAGATTGGTACTGATGTAGACTTATTGAGCATTGGTTTGCACGGATGAGCTAGCAGTATGTCCTTGACAATCTTGCATGTATCTTCTGGAATACTGAGTTTGTTGAAGTCAATGCGTGGATTGTTTTGGTCAATGATAACGTTGTAGTCTGCTGGGACAATTTCACCAAGTGCGAGTAGTGGTAGAGTTTGTTCTGGGACAGATTCTGTAAAGACCAAGAATCTATATTCAGGAGGTCGGGGATGCTCGAAATAAAGGTTAAACATGGTAAAATTAGATTAAAGAATGGGAAGGTGTGTGTGTTTTCTAGAGAGAGAAAGGGAAAACGCACACACTTCTTATTACAATATGAACATCCAACCCTCCTAGATGGAACTAGGAGGTTATTTATAGGTAACCAAGTGTCATACTTTACATAGTTGACACATTAAGTCCCTTTACTAATAAACTAATGCAATTCCCGACTATAACATTATTTTCAAGGCTAACAATCTCTCCCCAAAGTAATGTTATATGGGAATTGCTTACAATGTTCCCTACAAGCACAATTAAGTAAAACACAATACAAAACATAAGCACAGCAGCTCTGAGAGTAGTCTTCAAGCACCATAGCTTCTTATACATCTGAGTCTTCTCGGCTGCCATCACTTTGACTTGTAGAGGNCCAATTGTAATTGCCAAGAATCATTCTTCAGGAGGTCGGGGATGCTCGAAATAAAGGTTAAACACGGTATATTAGATTAAAGAATTGGGGGAAGATGTGTGTGTGTTCTAGAGAGAGAAAGGGAAAACACACACACTTCTTATTACAATATGAACATCCCACCCTCCTAGATGGAACTAGGAGGTTATTTATAGGTGACCAAGTGTCATACTTTACATAGTTGACACATTAAGTCCCTTTACTAATAAACTAATGCAATTCCCGACTATAACATTATTTTCAAGGCTAACAGATTCATTGTGTTGAGCCATTGTGTTCTGTAAATATATAGTCATGAAATCAAACATCCAGATTCGTTAGTCATTAGTCTTCATCCATGTTTGAAATTCAAAGACGTATAAGTTAAAGAGTGAAGTTATTTAAAAAACCAAACATTCATCACATACCAAGGGACCCATCTCCACCATTCATCCAAAAAGAAATCAGTGGTTGAGATTAAAAGCATTTAATATTTCACCCATTTTTTATAATTTAAATATCTCTTAAACCGTTAATCGTTAAGCGAAAATAATTACACCATCGCGACGAGCATTTAATTATCTTTCTATAGATATACACTTTGATATGCTTTTCGACAAAAAAAAATTTTCGTTTTTTTCACGTTTTTTTTCGTGACCGAAAAAATCATATATGATATATCATATATGATATTACATATCATATATCACATATCATATATGATATCACATATCATATATGATATATCATATATGATTTTTTCGGCTACGAAAAAAAACGTGAAAAAAACGAAAAATTTTTTTTTTGTCGAAAAGCATATCAAAGTGCATATCTATAGAAAGATAATTAAATGCTCGTCGTAACGGTATATTTTTTTTCGCTTAAGGATTAACGGTTTGAAAGATATTAATATTTGAAAAAAAAATGATGAAAGTGGGTTTTTTAAATTGTTGGGATTAATCTCATCCATTAGATCAAATAAAGATGGTGGGAAGATGGAGGGTGGAGATTAGTCCCTTGGTATGTAAAAAAAGTTTGGTCCTCAAATGATCTTATATCTAAGTTAAATGTTGCATTTATGGTCCAGTTAATTAATATGTGATTAGTGACAGTATTATCAATCAACATGCATCTAATAAGACATAGTAGTTAAACATTTAAGGCACAAACGTCTAATAATAACATGTCCATCAATACTACACAAGCACAAATTAATAAACCTTATTACAACACAAACATCACACACATTCATAAGGATTCATTCATAATACAAGTTTTTGAAAAGTTACAATACATGTGAATGAAAAAAAAATGTGTTAAGTGTTATCTCGAAAATATGACAAATAAAGTTCTCGATAACTGTTACTTATAAAGTTCTCGATAACTTTTGTACAAACATGATCTCGAAAGTTTCTTTATGAAAGATCTCGAAAACTTGATGACCAAAAGTTCTCGATAACTTGAGTAAAAGTTCTCGATAACTCAATTTCATATGTTCTCGATAATTATGAAAGATCTCGAATGTTTTGAAAGTTCTCGAAAAAAACTCCTGTATGCAAGTTCTCGATAACTTTGAAAGTTCTCGATAATTTTGGGATCTCGATAAATTTATTGACAGATCTCGATAATTTTTTTTAAAGATTTCTCGATAACATATGTTAAGGAGAGATCTCGAAAAAATTATCGAGAGATTTCGATAACTTTATCAGAAAAGATCTCGATAACAAAGTTTTCGAAAAATTCTTATACAAGAATTTTCGAAATCCTGAAGACATACGTTTTCTTTGAAAGATTTGATTCCTTGAATGTATACCTGATGAAATGTGTATGAATTAACAGTTAGAAACACATCAAAGGTAAATACAAAAAATCTCGAAAACTAACGAGCTCAAAAAATTATCTAGAACATTTTTAACGAGTGATCATGCAGAAATTCCCATGGAATACATCAATTAACACTTACATGAACACGTTTAAACAGTTTAATTAGGCTCAATAACACAATTATGAAAATGCCCAAATCAAGCATAAACCCTAATTATCGAAAAACATGCATTCGTGATAATTAAATCAATTAACGATTATAAACATGTTATAACTACCCTAACAAACATAACCCACCAAAGAAATTACACAGAATAACACTAAATCAAGAAAACCTAAATCATTCGAAACCCTAGTTATCGAAAAGGGAGTGTTTGTTTTTGTGTTTTTGTGAAAGTGAAAGAAAAAAAAACGATGGGGGTGTTTGTTTTTGTAATTATTTTGAAAAGTTTGATCTATTGGCAATATTAGTCCCTAAACTACAAAACAATCATTTTAATGGTCCAAGTCTTAAATAAATAACAATTTAAAGTAACGACCGGTAACAAAAAAGACATACTAAACTTAAAAGGAAATAAAAAAAAGGTAAAAGAAATGATACGAGGGATAACCTTTGACGTTCAACCATTATAACAAGATAACATCGTAACTTTTTGAAATATGCAAGTACACATGTTTAAACAAGATTTTTGAATATTGAAGAACATTTTCTCCCTCTCAACACTTGGTGTGAAAATTGAGAACTTTTTGATAAACCGAGGTGTTGATGAAGGTAGTGTACATGCATTTTTAAAAACGAAATAAAATAAAATAAGTAATAAAAAATGTAAAATCTTTTTGGTATTTTTGAAGATTTTATGATTTTGTATTTTTGTTTTTGTAAAATGTATACAAAAATGGTTTTGGTATTTGAATCAGTTAATTGTTTTCAAGAAAAGATTTTAGATCATCTGGAGTCAAACACCTCATACCAATCCGGTGGACTAGTTCAGCGAACCTTGAGGGAGCCAAAGGTTTTGTGAACAAATCTGCCAATTGGTATTCAGTACCCACAAAATATAATTCTATTGTACCCTTTTCAACATTCTCCTTGATGAAGTGATAACAGAGATCAATGTGTTTAGACTTTGAATGCAGAACCGTGTTGCACGAGATTGCTATCGCACTTTTCGAATCACAATACATTGGAATCTTGTTGAATAAGTAACCATAGTCCATTAGCTCTGTACGCATCCAAATGACTTGTGCACAACACGCAGACATGGCAACGTATTCAGCTTCTGTTGACGAAAGTGAGGTGCAATCCTGCTTCTTTGATTTCCAAGACACGAGTTTATCTCCAAGAAACTGCAAATCACCAGAAGTACTTTTGNGAATGCAGAACCGTGTTGCACGAGATTGCTATCGCACTTTTCGAATCACAATACATTGGAATCTTGTTGAATAAGTAACCATAGTCCATTAGCTCTGTACGCATCCAAATGACTTGTGCACAACACGCAGACATGGCAACGTATTCAGCTTCTGTTGACGAAAGTGAGGTGCAATCCTGCTTCTTTGATTTCCAAGACACGAGTTTATCTCCAAGAAACTGCAAATCACCAGAAGTACTTTTGCGTGTATCCATACACCCTGCATGATCAGCGTCTGAAAAAGCTACTAGTTCAAAAACGGAATCCTTCGGATACCAAATCCCCAAGTGAATGGTTCCCTTTACGTATCGAAGGATTCTCTTAGCCTCATTGAGGTGACGTTCAGTAGGACTAGACTGATATCGAGAGCACATAAATACAGAAAATACAATATCCGGTCTACTAGCGGTGAGATACATGAGTGACCCAATAATACTACGATATTTTGTAGGGTCAACTGGTTTCCCATTTGGATCCGCATCTAACTTAGTTGTGTTGGCCATAGGAGTATTGTAAGTATCACAACTGGTCATTCCATGTTTCTTAATTATCTCAAGAGCATATTTGGACTGATTTAGGAAAATTCCACGGGGTGACTGATGAACTTGTACTCCTAAGAAGAACGTAAGTTCACCCATCATTGACATTTCAAAATTTTGTTTCATTAATCTGGCAAAAGCGTTTGAGTACTTTTTGTTTGTTGAACCAAAAATAATGTCATCGACATATATTTGCACAATTAAAACATCTTTCCCGTGTTTTTGAATAAACAAAGTTGGATCTAGTAAACCTTTAGTGAAAGAATTAGCAAGCAAGAAAGCAGTAAGTTTATCATACCACGCCCTGGGGGGCTTGTTTGAGGCCATAGAGAGCCTTCTTAAGTCGGTAGACATGATTTGGGTGCTCTGGGTCGACAAATCCCTCTGGCTAACTAACGTATACCTCCTCACGTAATTGACCGTTCAGAAATGCAGTTTTCACATCCATTTGATAAACGACCATGTTTTTGTGAGCAGCGTACGCTAAAAATATTCGAACAGCTTCAAGTCTAGCCACTGGTGTGAAAGATTACTCAAAGTCAATTCTTTCCTCCTGAGTATATCCTTTAGCTACCAAACGTGATTTGTTACGAATAACGTTGCCTTCTGCGTCCAACTTGTTTTTCCAAATCCATTTTAGCCCAATGACATAAAACCCATCCGGTCGTTCAACTAATTCCCAAACTTCAAGACATTTGAATTGGTTGAATTCCTCTTACATTGATTCAATCCAGTTGTTGTAAGTGAGAGCTTGTTTGATCTTTTTAGGTTCTTCATGACAAACAGTTAGAGCATAAATGCAATGTTCGGCATCGGAGTGAAGTTTCTGTCTAGTCATAACTAGAGCTGTTGGATGACAAATAATGTTGACAATTGGATGGTCACGAGTCCAATGATGTGTTGAAGGGTGAGGGTTATGAAACTGCTGCATATTAGTTGGTTCCAAGTTGCGTGTTGACGACTCAGCAATATCTGAAAGGTTCGGAGTCGGAGCAAACGGATTGAAGAACGCATTTGGATCATAATTTGCAGGTTTGGGTACTTGTGGTTGGTTCAGATCTTCAGTTGGGTTTTCGGTGTTGGAAGCGGTTTGTTCTTCTATTGTTGGTGATTCAGTTGGGGGTGCATCGGGTGTTACTATTGTTGTTGTAGTAACCGTTGTATCAGGTACTTGAATATTATCAGGTTGAGCAGAGGAACTAGTAGATACATCTGGTGCACGTGTCTCAAATGAATCATCAAACAAAGGAGAAAACAATGTTTCCAATTCTCGACGAGTTAGTGACAACGGTTCAGCTGAAGAATCTGGAAAGTTTAGACAGTTGGTTGCGGGTCCTAAGCTGTTTTGCTCAGAAGCCATTTCTGTGAGCTCATCGAAATTAGCATGAATAGTATCCTGAATCTCTCTAGTACGACGGTTGTAGATTTGAAATCCTTTTGAGTTTTCACAATATCCAATGAAGATACCGACGTCAGCCTTTGCTTTGAGTTTACCAAGATCATCACGATCATTATTTGGGTAACATAAAGAACCAAATACATGAAAGTGTTGTATGTTAGGCTTTCGTTTGTGAACAATTTCATACGGTGTGACTTTATGACGTCTATTGATCATACAACGATTTTGGGTGTAACATGCAGTTGAGACGGCTTCTGCCCAAAGATAATCTGGTAATTGAGCATTAATGAGCATCGTTCGTGCGGCATCCACTAACGTTCTGTTGCGTCTTTCGACCACTCCATTTTGTTCGGGAGTCCGTGTAATTGATGTTTGATGTTCAATTCCAACTTTCTCAAAGTAAGCACGAAGACTTTGAATCTTGAATTCAGTTCCATTGTCTATTCTTACGATTCTGACTGTGTTGTGAAGTTGAACCTGAAGTTTCTTGAGAAAGGTGATTATCATAGATGGAGCTTGATCTTTGCTATGAAGAAAGTATACCCAAGTCCATTTGGAGAAGTCATCGACTATCACAAGAATGTAACGTTTGCCATTGATCGTTTGTACTCGCATTGGGCCACATAAATCCATATGAAGAAGTTGAAGAACATGATCGGTACTTGGTGCTGGTTTAGAACTTAGATGTGCACGTTTGCTCTTTCCTTGTTCACAAGCGGGACATAGGTGATCTTTTGCATATTTGAACCTTGGAAGACCGTCAACTAGTTTATGGCGAGCAAGATCAGTCATAGTTTTGAAGTTGAGATGAGACATGCGTTGGTGCCATAACCAGGATTTTGTCGATTCAGCCTTTGAAAGTAGACAAATGGGAGAGGAAGCGGTCATGTCGGACATTGTAATTGTATAAAGACTGATTCCACGTGTGCCGGACATCAGATCATTTCCTTGTAGATCACGAACAAAGCATGTTTTCTCCCTGAATGCAACTTCCAGATCACCATCACAAAATTGACCGACTGAAAATAGATTGTGACCGAGGCCTTCAACATAATAAACACGACTAATTTCGATATTCCCACTGTCATAGTCCCCATACCCCATAATTGCAGCGAAATGATCATTCCCGAATCTAACAGTACCAATGAACTTTGAGACAAAGTTTCTTAACAGTTTGAGATTGCCTGTCATGTGTCGGGAGCATCCGCTATCAACAATCTAGAGAACAATTTGCACCACCTGCATCACATAAAAGAGACGACGATGGTACAAAGGTAAGGGTGCAACCCGAAGAAGTTGTGGGTTCCGTTGGGTTAGAAGCACACATATTAACAATTTTAGGAATCCATTTAAAATTATGTGTTCTTTGTAACCAACGTTGTCAATTCCAACTAGATTTAGCCTTATTCTTAGTGAATTCGCTAAGTGATGGCATGTTCCTAGGGTTATTGTTCGCAACTAGTGGGTGGACTACATCATTCTGAGAAACTACACAAGGCATAAGTCCTAGCACAGATTTTGAAAGATTAGTGGGCCTAGATTTTCTGCCTGATGTACGTTTCTTAAAACGAGATAAAAGAGAATTCGCAACACATTTAGAATGATCACCAGATAACATATTCTTACGATAAAACACACATGAAGCATTAACATTCAAAGCATTTAAAGGTTCATCATTCGTTACACAACGATTAGGATTACAATTTGCCAAATCAGAATCTAAATCTAGTGCAAGATGAGTATTATTCAAAGTCCTAGGGTGTTCTTCTACTTCAGAGGCTTCTAGTGTCTCTCTTCTACGTTGCAAAATCCTATTCTTCCTTTTCATACGTTTACGCTTGGATCTGCTAACGCTAGGAGTGGCAACTATTCCTGTAGAAGTGGAAGGATCCATATTAGACTTATGAGTGTGTTGTTCTACATTGGTTATGTCTAAAGAGTACATTCCTGGTGCAACTACTTTAGTGTTGACAGATTTTCCTTTTTCAAGTTCGCGTATTTTCTTTTACAACTCAATGATAATGTGCTTTTTATCTTGAATTTCACTTTTGAGCTTTCTGTTTGAATAGAGATAGTTATCTCGACTCTTTTACCAATAATCTGTAACTTCTTGCAATTCTGCAATTTCCTTTTCATATTTTGAAATTTGACTGTTTAATTCCTCATTTTCTTTTTGAAAGGATGTGGAAGTCTTAAGACTTTGCATTTTTAGTTCGAAATCAAGACTTTGGTTTTGACACCATTCAAGCTTTTTGTTGAGTTGAAAAATCTCATTAGAAAGTTTGTTTTGCACATCATCGTTGTGTTGTCGGAGATTCATATTTTCATCTTTTAATGTCTCAATTTGTTTAGACAACAACTCAATATCATCACAGTGATCATCAACAAGCATAGAAGTACCAGATTCATAAAGAGAATTCATAATCACAGAAATTATATCAGCACTAAGAACATGTTCCAAGAGTCGATCAGCTTCTTTTTGTAAAAATTGATTTCGATGTTTTTGGTTTAAAATTGCTTGTTCAGTTTCTTGAAACACATTCATCATAGATGAGACCTCTTTTTGAAGTTCCTGTTCCCAGTGGTTAGCACATAGACGCAAGTGTTGAGCAATAGGTAAAAAATGTTTTTGAAACACTTCTCTTTTTTCTCTCTCATGAGGAGTAGTAATAGTGAAAACCGTTATTTGAGAGTTGCGTTCTATTGCTTCATCTAATCGTTCAATATCTTCCTTGAACGTGTCAAAATACCGAAGTACACGACAACGAGTAGGAAGAGGTTGAAGTTTATTATCGTTTGGTAAAGGACCGTTTATTGGCACCACTGGTTTAACAGGAGCTACATAAGAAGTAACTTCTTGAGGTTTGATAATGTACCATGGTTGTTCAGATTTCTCTTTTTGCGAGGTAAAAATATCAGTTATTGGAGGCATTTTAGAGTAACCAAAAGGCATATTGTATTTAACGTTTTCCATTTTTGATCGACTCTCTTCTTCAATTTCATTTTCCTCTTCACAATCATATACAACAGTACGAACAACAGCATCGTCCAAGAGATGATCTGCACTATATAACTTTGGAATCTCATTGAGTGCTACACGTAAAAAACATGGTGATTCACTTCCAATTGCAAAGCCGTGACCATTGTTTGTTCGTTTTACTGAAAACTTTTGAATTGTTGTCACTGAATTACCAGTATTATATACAACATTTTGAAATTCTTTAAGCTTATGTTCCAGTTCAACAATCTCATCTACGTATGACTTAACTTTTTCTCTGGTATTGCGTTTATGTTCTGTGAACTCAGCTTAACAATTTCACAACTCAGTTTTAGTTTGTAAAATGACTGCTTCAAGTTCTGCAATTTGTTGTTTGTGTTCAAACGCTTGTTTTTCCAGTTCAGAAGCTAAGTTATTTTTAGACTCCATAATTTTTGCAATTTGATGTTCTAACTCTTTTTCGTGAAGAGAAGATTTTTGAAAAGCCATTTCAAAGCCTTTTTCCCGTTGAACAAGTTTTTCCGCATTTTCCAGTTGANATCGCTTGTTCAGTTTCTTGAAACACATTCATCATAGATGAGACCTCTTTTTGAAGTTCCTGATCCCAGTGGTTAGCACATAGACGCAAGTGTTGAGCAAGAGGTAAAGACTGTTTTTGAAACACTTCTCTTTTTTCTCTCTCATGAGGAGTAGTAATAGTGAAAACCGTTATTTTAGAGTTGCGTTCTATTGCTTCATCTAATCGTTCAATATCTTCCTTGAACGTGTCAAAATACCGAAGTACACGACAACGAGTAGGAAGAGGTTGAAGTTTATTATCGTTTGGTAAAGGACCGTTTATTTGCACTACTGGTTTAACAGGAGCTACATAAGAAGTAACTTCTTGAGGTTTGATAATGTACCATGGTTGTTCAGATTTCTCTTTTTGCGAGGTAAAAATATCAGTTATTGGAGGCATTTTAGAGTAATCAAAAGGCATATTGTATTTAACGTTTTCCATTTTAGATAGACTCTCTTCTTCAATTTCATTTTCCTCTTCACAATCATATACAACAGTACGAACAACAGTATCGTTAAAGAGATGATCTGCACTATATAACTTTGGAATCTCATTGAGTGCTACACGTAAAAAACATGGTGATTCACTTCCAATTGCAAAGCCGTGACCATTGTTTTTTTGTTTTACTGAAAACTTTTGAATTGTTGTCACTGAATTTCCAGTTTTATATACAACGTTTTGAAATTCTTTAAGCTTATGTTCCAATTCAACAATCTCATCTACGTATGACTTAACTTTTTCTCTGGTTTTGCGTTTATGTTCTGTGAACTCAGCTTGACAATTTGACAACTCAGTTTTAGTTTGTAAAATGACTGCTTCAACTTGTGCAATTTGTTGTTTGTGTTCAAACGCTTGTTTTTCCAGTTCAGAAGCTAAGTTATTTTTAGACTCCATAATTTTAGCAATTTGATGTTCTAACACTTTTTCATGAAGAGGAGATTTTTGAGAAGCAATTTCAAAGCCTTTTTCTCGTTGAACCAGTTTTTTCGCGTTTACCAGTTGAAATTTATAGCACTCAATATCCCTAGTTAATAATGCATTTTTCTCTTTCAATCTAGCATCAAGCTCTTGACATTTAATATTTTGAGATTGACTAGTCATGAGAAGGGACTGAAGTTCTGAATCTGGACCAGACGAAGGATCAAGTTGTTCAACGTGAGCATTGTTATCATTGACAGTTTCATTATCCGAATCATCAAATATGACAACCGGGTTAATTTGATAATCATCAAATATAACTTTTGTGTGCATTTGAGTATTCGTGTGTGTAGATAACAATGAATCATTCTGAACGCCTTGTTCCTTGTCAGATGCAGATGCAGATGGGGAGGCAATTTCATGTATGAGGCATGAGTTAAGATCAGTTAACTGAGAAAGACCATCACAGTCATAGACTGGGCCCGAGTCACTTATGTGGAGTTCATGCATGTTGGTCATTAGCATAACAGCAGCTTCCAGATCTTCCATGTCATCATCGGAATGTGCATTAGCCATGAAGCTGTTGTCATTGGCATTCGTATTGTTGCGGGCTTCATCTTTGAGAGCAAGGAGTAATGCCTGCTTGTGATACTTATTGCCTTGAGTTCGTGGTGATGGACATGCAGTTGCCAAGTGACCTATTCCATTGCAGTTATAGCATCTGATGACTGTACTCCCTGATTCAGTATTCCCTATATCAACAATTTCTGCCTTTTTCTGAGGGACACCACCATTGTTCCTGAGTCCTCCATTGTTGTTAAACCGTTGTCCAGAATTGGAGTTACCCATATAACCACCCGATCCAAATCTACCACTGTTACGATTCTGAATTTCAACGCGACATCGTGAATGACAGCTTGATTCCTTGTGTTTGAAGATGTACGAAGACGATTGTTGGACTTGTTTGAGAATTTGCTGAAAGCTCGAGCAATGAGTGCAATTCCTTGGTTTAGACTGTTAAAGTCCTCATCATCATCGTCATCATTAGCAGTATGTTGTGAAGACAAGGTGTCATTGTTGTCATATGAGGCAAATTGATTTGCAGGAGGGTGCATTACGGAATCATAAGATGAATACTGAGATGGGTAGTTGAGATAAGCCTGTTCTGGATGAAAAACATTGTGTTGTAATGGTGGAGACGGAACATGTGATTGAGCAACAAGCGCCAAAGAGTTTGTAAGTGGGGGCTATGAGTAATGTCCTCTAAGAGCGCGATCGTTGTCTACTTCATGTTGATGATATTTCAGATAGTCATACAACAAACCATATGGTGTCTCATGAAGGTTGTTTGCTTGTCGAACAAATGTCACATACTTCTGCCAATCAGGACCGAGACATCCTAAGAACTTCGTGTTTATAGCAATCTTTGGTAAGATGATATTGTGTCTGTCGAGGTCATTAATGATGTTCGTGAAGCGGTGATAATATTACTCAAGTGATTCCATTGGATCAATCATGAAATGTGTGTATTCCATGTAAAGTTTTGACTCCATGTCCTCCTTATTCAATTGAGTACCTTCCATTAGGAGATGGACATGTTCCCACATAGCCTTAGCTGTTTTCTGAGCATCAACACTGCGAAAGATCGGATTAGGTATGCCTTGAAGAATGTAAATCATAGCATACTCATCGGCTTCTTTGTGAAGTATTTGTTCAGCAGTAAGTTGAGCATCAGTAAGAGGTCTGTGTGAATCCGGTATGGGTGGATTAGCATTAGGATTACCAGGGACAAAGTTAGTCGGTGTTACAAATGGACCTTCAGTGATAACTTGTCTCATGTATTTGCCATGAGGTTTCTTGAGTTCAAGAAATCTTAGGAATCGACTTGACAACTGAACATAATTACCGGGTGTGAGCATTGGTGGTTTGTCAAGTGAACCTGCTTCATGTCTTGATTGTTGAGTAGTGATGACTTCACACATTTGGTCAAACCAATGAGTTTGTTTCGACGGTTGAGTGATTTGTTGCATTGGAAATGGTGGAAGTTGAGGCAGTTGTTGATGTTGATGCATCATGACATGTTGTTGAGAGACCATTTGATGATATGGATATGATTGTTGAGGTTGTTGTTGTTGATATTGTTGTTGTTGTTGACGAAACAATTGTGTTTGATGATAGGGTTGCTGTTGATGAAAGTTGTAGTACGGTGGTTGAGACATGATGAAAGACTTGTGTGTAAATGGATCTTGTAGAAGGTATAAGTGTTATGCCAATTCTCGAAAACTTTCCCAAGTGTGTTCTCGAAACTTTGTAGGTTGAATATCTCGAAATGCAGTCAAAGTCCAAAGATCTCGAAAATTACCAAAGATCTCGAAAACATTCCAAAGATCTCAAAAGTTGCAAGTTTTCGAGAAATTTTGAAGAAAATTTTGAAATCTCTAAGTTTGTGAAAAAAGCAAAGTTTTCGAAAAAATTAGAAAAGATTTCGAAAATTCCAAAGTTCTCGAAAGCAGTAAAGATTTCGAAAAAGTTGTAAAAGATCTTGAAAGTTTTCTGATTTTCGAAAAAATGTACCAAAATTATCGAGATTATACAAGCTCGATAATATCCAACGAGTCGAAGTGTTTTCTTTCTTATACAAGAGAGAAAAGCACTGAGTAAGCAACGGAAACACCTTTGGAGCAAATTACAAGGATCTCGAAAGTATGGGGTTTAAGGTTCTCGATAATAAGTACAACTTTGGCAGATTTTTGTTTTTGTAAAAAGCAAGCCAAAAACACGTTTTTAATCCAAGATTCTTGTACAACTAACCTTAAAATGATGAAATCTTAAAGAAAGTTGCAAACTTGAACCACTTTTCAAAAATTTGAAAATTTTCGAAAAATAGTACAAATATACGAATCTTAAATTTTTGAAAAAATTTGAAACTTTGTTGGTTGTTTTGAGTTTGTAACACAAGTTTGAGGACAAAGATGTGATAGAAACACAAACAAACAAGAAAGTTGTAAGCTTTTGCATAAATTAATGAGTAAAAACAAACCTTTTGCTTCGTTAGGTACAAAAACAAAACATACACCTTCTTCTAGCGATTGATACCACTTGTTAGGTCACCATATTGTAAACACATGTATAGAAATAAGATGAGAAATAGAGTTTGGTTGATTAGATCAATATGAAAGGTAAAAGTGCAAGAGTTTTTTTAAGATAATGAAATAACCAACAAGATATAATGTATACATAGAGTCCTATTTATAGGTGAGGAGTAGGGCAACACTCCTATCCTCCCTATCTTCTCTAAACGTGGGCTTCTAGGCCCATTGGACACTTATTGGACTCTACATGTTTAAACATAAGTAAACTAATATAATAGCAACCTATTACATATACTGAAATAACCGAGACTTGATAAATGTTGATAAACTTAGATCCTAACAATACTAATAGTGCCTTAACATGAAGTTACGTTGGAATTAAGTATGTGAATGCATACACTTACTCATAAGCCAACTAATTATACGACACTCTTTAAAAAGTAAAATATGTCATCATAATAAAAATTATTTTCAATGATGCTATGGTGGCTGAAAATATGTCAATTCATGCGAAAATTTCATAAATGAATATATCTTATATCAGAATACAGGCAAATAAAATTAGGCTTACTGGTAATCTTGTGAAACCCGATAATATTTTTCTGCTTGCTGGTGGTTACCCAATAAGTTGACCAGATCGCTCATCGTGAGTGGTTACTATCAGTTGAAAGTTTTCATGTCCTTTCCTATTCTTCATTATCCTGTCAAACCCAAAAAGTCTACCAATGAAGTCAATGCAATTCATTGACAGATGCAGTCACAGGGCTTGGTAATCAGTAACATATAGAAAACTAAAGCAAAATAAAGATATAGAAAAGTGAATCAACAACAGCACAATACAAATTAGGAAAAGACAGTAACTTGATCACGTGATGTATCATCAAGCATTGGCTTACATAAAATGCCACCAATGTGCCTGCCCAGTAACTTGGGATCAGGTTGATTGGCAAAAAAAAAACTTGTCATTAGAAGAAATTGCCGAAACTGGACACAATCTTATTATTAGTGTTAAACAAATAAGAATAATCATTAAGTAAGGTGATATCTTCTTACCCATCTGAACAATCTATTATGTTCCGCTATTAAAGAATTAAATTCCTTTTTGTTCCACCAACTGCTTGATCTATCTGCTATACAGAACCTTGCATTCCCCTTCCATACACACGCATCAATAGTGTATTTGCAAAGGATGCAATGAAAGGGTCTTAGCTTTCCATTGGCCGCCTAATGGTGAAAACAGTAACCAGAGCGAAAGCAAAGTTCAATCACGTATACTACAGATTTCAATCGAATCTCATGAGGGTTTTTTAGAAGACAGATGGCAACAATGAATTGTGTGGCTTTCTTCGATTTAGGGTTTTTGGATATCCTACTGATATGTGATGATGTTGTGATGGTTTTATCAAAATTATTTCCAACCCTTATTCATTCATGCATTATTAATTATGACTTACATATTATATCACAAAAATTGGGATGCTCCACTGGTTGAAGCAATTGTGTCTGGACGGTAAGTTTTGGGTTCGAATCTTGCAAGGGACTGAATTTCTGAACGTTTTAATTAATTAATCCGTACATACATGTATATATGTACACTAGTTATAATGCCCGTGCACGCACGGGGTTCTTTCTAAAATTTTATTTATATAATATTATCAATAAAAAAACGAACAACTTAACATGTGATAATCCATTTTTCTTCCTGGACTAAAAAAAGGAAATCTTATGTATGTGTGTGTGCGCTTATTAACGTCCTCAAGACTGGAAGCTAAAAGGCTTAAGAGAATTACACTGAAACACTTTTTAGTCTCTCGGTTATTGAAAATAATAAGGTGAAAATCGGGAGGTCTAGTGCGGTTGAGCCACTGGTTCATTTATTAGAAAATGGAATTCCAAGCGCAAAAAAGGATGCAACCACAGCTTTAGTCAATCTATCTACATATCATGAAAATAGGGGCATTATCATTCATCTGTTTCCCCATCCTTTAAACAAACATAGTCTCGGTATCAAAGTCGTTTCCGCTATGGGAATACGATAATTCTGACTCGTCTCTTTGTTTTAGCTTCTCTATCAGTTGCACATAGGAAAACTGAATATAAAGTTAACTAAATCTGAAAGTAACACATACATAATACATAAAATATAATGGACTCTTCATAGTCCCCATACCCCATAATTGCAGCGAAATGATCATTCCCGAATCTAACAGTACCAATGAACTTTGAGACAAAGTTTCTTAACAGTTTGAGATTGCCTGTCATGTGTCGGGAGCATCCGCTATCAACAATCTAGAGAACAATTTGCACCACCTGCATCACATAAAAGAGACGACGATGGTACAAAGGTAAGGGTGGAACTCGAAGAAGTTATGGGTTCCGTTGGGTTAGAAGCACACATATTAACAATTTTAGGAATCCATTTAAAGTTATGTGTTCTTTATAACCAACGTTGCCAATTCCAACTAGATTTAGCCTTATTCTTAGTGAATTAGCTAAGTGATGGCATGTTCCTAGGGTTATTGTTCGCAACTAGTGAGTGGACTACATCATTCTTAGAAACTACACCAGGCATAAGTCCTAGCACAGATTTTGAAGCATTAGTGGGCCTAGATTTCCTGCCTGATGTACGTTTCTTAAAACGAGATAAAAGAGAAATCGCAACACATTTAGAATGATCACCAGATAACATACTCTTACGAAAAAACACACATGAAGCATTAACATTCAAAGCATTTAAAGGTTCATCAGTCGTTACACAACGATTAGGATTACAATTTGCCAATTCAGAATCTAAATCTAGTGCAAGATGAGTATTATTCAAAGTCCTAGGGTGTTCTTCTACTTTAGAGGCTTCTAGTGTCTCTCTTCTACGTTGCAAAATCCTATTCTTCCTTTTCATACGTTTTTTCCAATAAACATGATCATCCAAAGTGATCAAGGGTGTGGGATATCCAGTTTTGGCAGTATCAACTTCCCCTTGTTTCTACTGATAGGTAGAATACCTGACCTCATCAGTAGATTTCCTATCCTTGCATTCTCTAGAGAAGTGACCCATTTGACCAAAAGTGTAGCACTTGATCTTCCTTCTGTCAAACCTAGCTGAATCCCTGCCATTGAAACCAAACTTCCTCCCAGCCTTTCTCTCAAATCTCTTGATGCTCAATGAAAGCATAGCCACCTGCTACTTCAAGTTCATCTCTTCCATATCCAATGGATTCACTTGTTCAAAGTCCTCATAGGAGAGTTGCTGCTGCGATTCACAATCAGCAACAAAAGAGTGAAGTACATCTTCCAACACACTACCAGAAGAATGTAATTTGGTTGGTGTGTATGAAGATGATGCAAATGAAATTGGACTTGAACTATGAGGCATTATATTGGATGTAGAACCAACAAAAGCTGAGTAATTTGGAGTAGTTGAACGAATAAGACTTTTGACATCTGGTTCAAGAGTTTTGAGCTTGTTGTATAAATCATCAAAACTCATCATATCCGATCCACCCTTGGCTTTGAGTGCAATACTTACTTGAAGCCATGATGGAGGCAAGGATCTTAAGAATTTAGCATTGCAATCTTCATTGTCTGGCCTTGCCTTCAGCTGATTCAATTGACTCAGAATCTTGTGAAATTTGCCATAACCCTTGTGGATACCTTCTTCCTCAATGATCTGAAACTCTTGAAACTGCTGAAGGCAAGGCCAGACAATGAAGATTCTTGACTCATCATTCCCNGAGAGATGATAATTTTTGCTTCCATTTGAATCTGCAGGCTTCATTTGCCGTCCATTCCGCAACTTGATTCAAGTGACTTCGAGAAATCTTGTGAAATTTGCATAACTCTTAGAGGATATATTCCTTACTATACTCAATGATTCTGAAACTCTTGAAACCTGCTGCTTAACCCAAAATTGCATATCTCATACCATATATTACTTGACTCATCATTACACCACCATCCACGTTTACTAAACTTATACAAGTACAAATTTTAATTAAAATCTTCCATAAATCTATGCTTTAATTGCATCCAGTAGACATACACCCTCCGCAATACCAGTTACATTCGATTATGTTGATAAATCACACCAAGTGATCTGCGAAGCGATATAGCGTGAAGAGTATAAGTTCCTCACTTTTATATTTCCCTCTGATGAGCAAGATACCTCGTTCAGCAGATTTAAGAGATAAGATGAAGTTCAACCGGTCTTATCCATTAACTTGCAATATGCTAACAAGTCCTCGGTTATGACTATTTACCTTTCTAATGGACACCAACCTCTCAGCAGATTTATGAATACCACTTAAAGGTTGTAATCCTAGTTCTGCAGTTACTGCCATCATTGCCTCAGAGTATCGATTCACTCTCATCTTCTTTATAGGTATAACACGTGAACCGGAATTGCATTGTTGTTTCGACGAGAAATGTAGTCTGAGGTGAATCGGAGATGTTGCGTTTACATCCAATGATTTGTTGTGTTGTCATGTCTATGATCAGCATCAGATCCAGCACATTATTGATTGTAATAGTTGTGTTGTGAGGAGTTGTTAAGAATTGATGTTCTCAGTATCAAAGAGACCTCACGAGGCTCTGATACCACTTGTTGATCTATGTTACCTTGATAGATCTTTTAGCTCTCGATTGATCGTTAGCAGTGTCGATGTAATCACAAACACTCAATAGAGGAATCTCCAAAAAGCTATAATCTATGCGGAAAAAAATACAAGCATAAAAATAATATACTAAGAATCGCTTAATCCTCTGATTGGATTATATATTGAAACCTTGTTAAAGCTCGTTTTTTTTCACATAAAACATAAAACTTGTGTCGCTTTTATAGACAAGGAACCCTAACCTAAACCGTTTCTCAAGAAACGTATATTCTATAAACTTTTAAATGATATGCATTATCTTTTCCTAATATAACTCATGCATATCCTAACTACATTACATAATACGCGGCTAAACATTGTCCGCAGAAACTAAACATGCTGAACTATGTCTTCAGCAGTAATACTTCGTCAGCAGAATCTGTGTCTTCAGCAGATTCCCTTCAGCAGTAACCATCAGTGGAATTCACACTTAGCAGAATTCCCAACATCGAGTCATAATGAATTTTTGCAGGAATTCCAGGAAGTAAGATTTAGATTTTCCAGAATTTTTCCCGGAAGCTTAACATGAGAATTCTGTCAGAACTTTCTGACGGCGTCAGGATTAACACCTGGCGGCGTCAGGATATAATTTTCTGCAAATTTTGAAAGTTTTGTATTTTTCCGGAAACTTAAAAACTTTTGTCAATTATTTAACTTATAATCTCCAGGAATTCTGCGAAATAATCATTCCACAAGCATTATATCTTATTATGTAGATTTTACCGCCGATTTTACGCGAGGTAGGCCTTTATCTTTTTCAGGTTAACAGGTTATTTTGGATAAGAAGACGTTTATTACTTTGGAAGGGAAGCTTTGAACGTTCGTGTATCTTGGAAGAAGATCTAACCATGTTACTTCACTATCCACATCAAACGATTCAGGGGAGTATTTGATTTCATTCTTTCATCTTATTTACTTTTACGTCTTTTATTTGAACATTGAGGACAATGTTCGGTTTAAGTGTAAGGGGGTAAATGAAGGCACCGTTGAGAATATACTTACGCTTGATGTTTTGCTTTGTTTGATAGTAAATTTGTAATAAAACGAAGAGAAATATTTGTTAGGGCAATTTTAGCGCCAATTTAAAATTTTTTACAACATTTAGGAGTGAAACCTTAATCTTAATGAGCGTCTCATGGATAGGAAATTGTATGACTAGCACAAAACCGTACCACAAAAAAATTTTCCACCCCAAATACGTGAGGTTCGCCCCTAGAATTGGTAGGAAAAGCATCTATCTTTGGTGCTATAATGTGAGTACCGGTAGCATTTAGATTCTAGAACTTGCGTTAGGACCATCTCAAATCCACAAGTGAGACTACATTCATGTAGTTAAGATTTACTACATGATAAGAGGCATTAGGATTAACCCATTGTTTTACACCCGTATATTTGTTATAATTACATTGACTTCATTGGTCAAGTAATTCTCCCACACCCTTTGCGTTGTACCCATTTTTGGTACATGATACCCCTAGTACACCCCTCCGAGCCTATCTTTTCGTTTCGACCTTTGAGCATCATACTTAAAGTGAGAATTTGTTACACCCCACTAAATATACACCCAAATCGCCTTAGCCTACCTTGTATGCACTCACCTTTAGTGAATTATTGTGACAACATTTGTGTTAAACCCTTTGTTAATTATCCGGTCAATTACATGGTTGCTAAGTTAAGTCATATCCTTGTACATATTGTTTTGGAACGATTGGGACTCATGGGTAAAGTACTAGTGTAATGAAGTAATGGGGAAGAGCAATATTATTACCCCCATACGTGCTAAATGTTTTAAAGTACTCCAAGTTTTTCGATTATCTTAATTAGAGTCATTAGAATAGTGATTGTAAAGTTATGTAAAGATTCAAGTGTAAGGGGAATGCAACTCCCCTATGATGTATTATTTTGGATGGTAGGGCAAGAGTGTATGAAAAAAAAATCGAAAAAATCAAGAAAGGTACAAAAAAATATGAAAAAGATAGAAGAAAAACATACGGACTACGTCACTACTACAAAAAAGTTCATGAAGACCGGTTAGAATAGCTCATGGAAACTGGTTTTGGAACCACTCTCTGTGAGGGGGTATCTCTTTGACTGAAACACATAGAAACCGGTTATGTAACCGGTCTCTTTTATAGAACATTGAGACCAGTTTTATTGTAAGAACCAGTTTCAATTATAGCGTTAAACAGGTATCACAAATGAAATTTCCCATGAGTATGAACCAGTGTCTATTATAGATGTTAAAAAGTGCCAATAGCAACGGCTATATTTCATTGCTAAATGGCCTAAATGTGTTGCAAAACAACGTTAGCAACGACCTGGGCAACAACTTTGGGCCGTTGCTAACATGAATTCAGTTTTAGAAACAACAGTTCTTGTGTTGCCAATAGATTCAATCGCAATGACTTTTTCACTGCTATTGCTAATCCTTTTTATTATTATTATTATTATTATTATTATTACTATTATTATTATTATTATTATTTTTGGATAAAATTCAATCACAACATGTAACTATGTAAAATAAAGAAGCTCATTGCACCAAAAGAAACCGTTCCCATATATGAAAAGATGCAAGATACATCTACTAATCGTTTACACCGACAATAACCAATCAAGGTAGCTAAATTATAAATACAAAATATACACAAAATACTAATAGTTGTTACTCATGTCTCGGGTCCAAAAGAAGATCAAAAGGTGCATCGAAAACATTGCAATTAGGACGGGCGCAACATTTTCTTATCTTGTATCACACCAATCACCTTCACGTCTATTTTTCTTCCGCATCTTCTCAAGTTAAAATCATCTTTTCCCTAATTCATTGTATTACAAAATTAGCCAAAAAATCAATTAAAAACTATATTACATACTTACGATCATATATGTAGATAAACCATGCATATGCCAATCTACCTCTTTTGGATCCGCCATTTCCTCGTATTGACCCCAATCCTGCATAAATTATGAAATTAAAGCACAATGTTTGGAGATGTTCGCTAATCAATAAAGAATGGTACATATTTTAAGTTACAGTTTTAAAATCAAGTTCTAAAAAACATTAATAAACACAATAACATATTGTGAATAACTAGCAGAAAGCATTTGTAGATATTACCCGCAAAATCATCATCAGAATAAATCCAGAGAGTTTGTGCTTGACGAAAATGTGCCTTGAATTCCTTCCTAATTGAGATTGCAGTACGTTACAAGATACCTACACGATAGACAATAAATATATTAACTACGTAAATCATAACAAGGTTAATGACCATGTGTTATACTTACTTTGAAGGACCAATATTAGGGATTTGTTTTCTTTAAATTGGTTCCTATCAAGTATTTTTGTTCAAGTATTCTCCTCTTGGTACCCTTTTTTTAAATCGATGTCTCATCATCTGTATGAAAAAGTAAAATACATTTGTTAGCACAAAACAGAATAAACTTAACATAAACCATGACAATATGATAGATGAATCAAAGTTTATCAAGCCTTGCTATTAAAAATCGTGGTTCATAGAATTTGGCCATAGCACAAGAGAAGAAACGACACCAAATGACAAAGACAACCCATCAACCATCTTTATCTAGTTTATCTTGTTGGTATTATATTATTATCTTTATTACTAATAGTATAACCTTTTCTAACAACATAAATGCATAAAATCAAGCATACTAATAGCAGCTTAATAAGCAACAAGACATACATTCCTTTTACTGTAAAAAAATTAACTATAGAGACTAAAAATTGAACATATAAATCACAAAAATCAATAAAAAAAACACAAGTATCAGTTGAGATCGAACACAATAAAACAATTAAAAAATAAGCAATTGATGAGATTGAGCACACAATTGACGAGAAAGATTAACTAAAAGTTGAGATCTGTGGTTACATCAAACATAAACTATAGCATGTAAATATGTAACCAAGCAACAAAAAGTTCTATTGTACCTTAATTTGAAGAAGATAGAGCGGCGGGTGAAACAGAAACTATTGGTGATAAGTTTTAGGTTTTTTTTTGCTTATATCCCTTTGACCCCTCTTTCTCCCGCTCTCTAATTTTCGTTTCCCACTCTTGAAATTTCAATTTACTTGGTAGGCAATTTGTGTCCAAAATTATGAAAATGAGTTTTTATGAGCTAATTTGTAAAAGATTTGAACACATTTATTTATTTATTTATTTATTTATTTTTGAAATGGGCATATATGGCTCATTGAAAAATTAAATGGGCATTAGTGGACACATATTTTCTCTCAATTGGAGAACATTACAATTGTTTTTAAAATAAAAATATATTTAGTTATTTAAATATAAATAAGATGTTACGTGCGGGGATTTTTTTTCTTCGTTTTGAGTTTTTTCTAAAGCGATTCGTATAACATGAGCTCGTTTGGCCATGCCCATTTAAGCCCATGCCCGTTTAATTATCACCTTTGCGGAGATCCTGATCTAGTATCCGAATTATATTTTCTTGAACCCATTTTAACGTACCCGTACTAAAACTCCTTATCTCATACTTTCTCATCAACCTTTTTTCTCCTAAATATGTCATGAATATGATGCCAAGACCAAAGATTGGTTCTTCTAAGCACGTCCATGACATTAATTGTTCTATACCGGAAAAAGTAAGCATGGGAGGTGCTAGATTAACATTTCTTTGAAGATTTTCTACCTTCATTTGGAGGTCTTCAACATGTACTATTGTTACTTGTGACGCCATGAAGATTTTCAGTGAATCTTCGAAGTCTTGGTCATTTCCTTGTGTGTAGAAGTAACTTATGCATGATTGGTACATGTCGTAAAAGACGCGCTTTGGTGTCGCTAAGGCGCAAGACGTGACTTTCACGTTATGAAATAGACTTAGATATTGGCTTCAAGCGTGGCGTGATACAATGTGTGAAAAGGCGTGAGGCATGCCGCCTTTTCAGTGGCAGCGATTAGCATGTGCAAGTGGTGCAACCGCACCGGGCCCTCCTTTGTAAGGGGCCTCCAATTTAGTATACATCCATTAATATTTATAGTTTTATACATAAACATTTTGAATTTTTAGTGTCTTTGTTAAATATTATCAAAGTTGAACCGGGCCACATACAAAAAATAGAAGACAAACTTTGGGCCACATACAAAAAGAGTGAAAGACTTAGGATTAAAAAGAGTGAAAGACTTGACTTTTAATGTTTTGCGTAATGTCAAAGAACTTTTTATTTTCTATAATAGTTAAACTTTTCGTGATTTATGAGGG
>LBNU01035026.1:89810-112128 GCA_014162995.1 Artemisia annua
AGAAAAGAAACTGATGAAAGACTTGAGTTACATCAAACTCAACTTGATAATGAGAGACGCGAGCGGAAAAAAAAAAGATCTACTGGTCAAGCAACTGTCCAACGAGATGTCAGAAAAAAATCCCGGACTAAAATTAGTACCAACGAAGCGAAAACATTTGGTCTAGTGAAACCTTGCAAAAGCAAGCTAAGGCGGCGAAGAGTGAACAGGTTTTAACTTATGCTAGTTGAGAATTTGATTATATATGACATTACAATTGTGTGTGTGTATATATATATATATATATATATATATATATATATATATATATATATATATATATATATATATAAATATATATATATATATATATATATATATATATATATATATATATTTGGTTCATTTATATATATTCGAGTTTTATTCAATTTGAAATACAATTGTAATATTGGTCACTCTTTGTTTAATTCGATGTGTGACTAAATATTACAAAATGCCACACAAATTAAAAATTCATGTGACCATTGGATGAACATTAGTCACACAAAACACACATGTCTGCACTTTAAACATCATATGGTCACACTTATTAACACTTTTGGCCACTGTTTGCTTAATTGTATGTGACTAAATACCCAAAACAAACATGGTTTGTGTGTCTAAAAATTACAATAGGCCACACAAACATAAAATTAATGTGGCCATTGGATGGTCAATAGTCACACAAAATACAAATTTCTTCACTTTAAACAACATATGGTCACACTTATTAACGCTTTTGGCCACTGTTTGCTTAACTGTATGTGACTAAATACCCAAAATCAAAAATGGTTTGTGTGACTAAATATTACAAAAGGCCACACAAGCATAAAATTCATGTGGCCATTGGATGACCAATAGTCACACAAAATACACATTTATTCACTTTAAACAACATATGGTCACACTTATTAACGCTTTTGGCCACTGTTTGATTAACTGTATGTGACTAAATACCCAAAACAAACATGGTTTGTGTGACTAAATATTACAAAAGGCCACACAAACATAAAATTCATGTGGCCATTGGATGATCAATAGTCACACAAAATACACATTTGTTTACTTTAAAGAGCATATGGTCACACTTATTAACACTTTTTGCCACTTTATTTTAAATTGTATGTGACTAACTCCAAAAAAGCAACATCCATTGTGTGACTAAATCATAACAAACGTCACACTTATTGTATATTCATGTGGCCAAAGGACGGGAAATAGTCACACAAAATACACATTTACTAGAAAGACTCATCTCAAATGTCACATATGTTATATATTTATGTGGCCAAAGGACGAACAATAGTTACTCTCAAAAAATATTCGTGTGACTATAAGGTATTTACGGTCACTGATAATGACTAATCCAACAAAACTTGTGCCTACTTTGTCACACATATTCGGGGTTTTGGTCACTCTTTTTCGATGGAAAAGGCCACGAACTCAAAAATGTGACCATATGCCACCTACGGTGGCGGGACCTTTGGTGACACACGAAAAAAAAAACGTGTGTGACTATATGCATATCGTCACACATTTTGGGCGTGACCGATACAACTTTTTGTACCAGTGTTCCTAATGTGTAACCTATGAAATGTCAAGCCTAAGTAGTTTTAATATCCTCAAAATATTATAGGTAGGGGCAATTTATGTTCTTATTCTTATCTGGTAGAAGCTTGCTAATGTGCCTATTCTAAACTAGGGATTTTAAAGCTTAAGGTGGAGGCTTTATTCTTTCCTAAGATTCCGTATATGAAGTCTATATTCTAGTTCTAATATCCTCGATAAAGTTCTTAGATTGAATCCTATTTTCCTATATTTATTTCTAACTTCTAAGTTATTCTTAGTGATATCTTAGGGTCATCTAATTTCATAACCTAGGGTATTATATTTCTATCTGCCAGAGGCATCCTAACGTTATTTCTATTCCTAAGTATAGGTATTCTAGGCAGGTTAACTAGGGGTTTTCTAAGTAATTTCTTTTAGGAAACGTAGTAATCATAAGGAAGTAAGGAGGGAAGGACGAGATTATAATTGTATATAATTACTATATACTCGTATATGGGAATTAGTTAGGGAAAGATCTTCTAACTAAGAAGGAGTTTTTAGAGGGGTAGTGAAAACTAGAGGCAAAGGAGAGAAAGAATTCAGATCCCTTTGATGTAGAATAAGAATTCTCAACATCAGTATCATATGAAATGATAGAGGAAATGTGTTTAAGGGATTTTTGGGGTGAAAAGGTGAAGATATAAAAGGAGTTGTTATACACGACATAGAATGTCATGAACTAAGGGAATAGGAATTCACAACCGTATAAGGTTAGAAATGACTTGTTATACTTAGATTTCTAACAAGTTTTATTATTTATGCCAAACGTCGTGTTGTTGGATTTAGGAGGGAAGGATTTTTAGAAAGAAAATCAACGGAAGAGGAAGAATAGAGTACTGACTTTATAGAATGAAGCTTTTAGCTTTTTCCCGGTCCTAAAGTTCATGAATAAGTATCCTTAGAGACGGCTCTCATCAAGGAATTTGGTTTGAGATCAAAACCCAATCGAGTTAGGGGTTATGAGTGATAAGAGTCTATATATCTAAGGCATCGGGATCCTAATATTTCTAGGGGTTATGATAGGGTAAGGGCTTAAGGCGGGTTACAACAAGTACTCACTTGTCATGTTTTTATGGATTATTCCTAAAGTCCTAGGGATTCATCCAAGGTTTAGTGATGACTTATGGTAATCAAAGGGGAGGTATTCCTAAGGTTGATTAGGTTATCCTAATCTTGAGGGGCACTAGGAAGTATCGATAAGATATACCTAAGTCTCGTAATAACTTTCCTATCTTACATATCCTAGAGGCATTACTATACTATCTATTCTATAGTAATATTCTTAAGGCATATCACTTAGGGGTTTTCTTCCAAGGTTTTTCCTAAATCTATGGGTTTATAGTGTTTCCTAAATTTGATTGATGACTTTCCTCGTCATCATCAATCATCCTTTCTAAGGTACGGATTCTAAAATGGGCAAAGGCTATCTTATGGTGGTGTCTCATTTGATTCTTTTTTAATCTACCTATCCTAAAACAGGCTTGTGCTAAGGTATTTCTTAAATTACTATAGTCGGGTCGGGTTCCTAAGTTATTATCATGACCTTCTTCTATCTTCCCAATAAGGTCAAGGAAAATTTCATTTAAACTATTTAAAATTTCTTCTATCTGATTTTCCTGATTTTTTAAGGTTGTCTTAGTGAGGTTTTCTCCGACTTCAAATTTCCAAGATGAAGTGGGAGGGTCTACTAAGTAGGGTGTAGGTGCTATAGTATAGGGTTGCCTAGGTTCATATCTAGGGTTATTGGCAGAGATGGGTATCCTAGGTATATAAGGTGTTCTAGGGAGAAGGAAACCATGTGGTTCTAACCTAGGTGTGGGAAAAGGTTATGATAGTGTTTGGGGAAGTGATAGGTGATGCCTTAGCATAAAAATCTCTTATATGTTTTAGGTGTGGGTAATCTATAAAAGATGTAAATCCTAAGGGTGACGGTGTATCTATACTATTCCTAGGGCTATTCAGGGATTCGGGAAAAATATTTTTAAAGCTGAAATCCGAATCATTCGGAGAGGGACGAACATTCTCCGTATGTTTTCTGGATGGGGTAATAGTAGGGTAGTGGGGAGCAGCATATCTATCTAGTAATGCAAAATTTAATAAATGCTCAAGTAATAGTCAAGTAATATGCAGATCTAATGCACGTATGGCTCTGAGAAAAAGGCATTGGGGAGTGAAGTGGCACAAAGGACTTTCTCGGATATCAGGAAAAATAGTTGTAGTTTAGGTTTTGACCTTGTTCTCTACAACTGAAGCTCTGATACCAATCTGTAACATTCACGTTTTGCAGCGGATTTAGGGTTGGGGTATTACTTCATGAGATCACAGTTACAGTAATAGAAAACGACTCGAAAAGAGACGTTTTTACAAAATGAGTTACCATTCAATAAAATCATTAGAGTTTTATGAAAGGAGGTCCCCAAAATCTAAGTTTGTTATGAAACTTGAATGATAACTGAGTGAAAAGTCCTGCAAGCTTTGTACCACTCCATGCCAAAGTTCCTGCAGAGCTTTGTTACCTAGGTTACATGCTTAAAAGTAACCACTAGGTTGAGTGAGAGTCATAGGTTTAGAGTGTGGGTGAATACAAGTTACCTGGGTTCAGTTGCTACACCCATCTGGGAAAATGTTTTATGTGTGTGATAATTGTGATGCATGCACAATTATCAAGAGTGGGGTATGTTGCACTAAGCTCATGAAACCACACGTTAACAGTCCGGGTCATGGGGGCTGCAGACCCAACCATGAGGGGACGAGAAGGATAACTTTACAAAGTTAATCCTTAGAGGTTTCAAGTATAGTACTTATTGGTTACCCGGCTGAGGTAAACCAACGGGAGTGTCAATATCCAATAGATCTATCAACTATACTCACGTTCACTTGTGTGAAACCCACAAGTGATTATGGCTCATGAATTTTAGTTATGTAATGGTGGCAGAAATAGTATCACCTCTGCAACAACCAAAGAAAAAGACTTGGATTCGGTTTTTTAAAGTAAAGCAAGTAGCACGTAACCCCCTCACAGGGTTTGGAAAGCATTTAGAAAGTGTTTAAAGGCATGAGGTTATGAAAACTCATGGAATTTAAAAAGTGTGAGGCTATGAAACTCACCTGGGCTTAAGGCTATGTGATTAGGGTCAAAGTGACTAGAGGTCTAGGCTGCTTGCTCACGTATCTTGAGTTCTATTATTGTTATGGAGGCATGTCAAACTCTAGTTGTTTTGTTTTAACTTTATTAAGTGTTTTTATCTTAGGATTCTTAGATATAATATAACACCGTTCAGGCCATCGTAATCCAGAAGTATAACTCCTCATATGAAGCTCCCTACTATTGTATTATGCTGCCAAAATAATACTGTTCTGGCCATCATAATTCAGAAGTATATAAATCCTCACACGAAGTTTCTTACTATTGAGTTATATTGTTATTAGAGTTTAATAATAACATAACACCGTTCGGGCCATCATAATTCAGAAGTATATGCAATAATCGTTTGAGGAGCCAGGGCACTTTAAATCGTAAACCCAACAGACTCGTCATAACAAAATATCCACATAGTACTCCACACATGAAGCTCCCTAGTATTGTGTTATACTTCTAAATTTAAAATAGGTTTGCTATATATATGAAAATAATTTACTTTATAACCTTCAAGTTTAGTATATTTACTAAATCAACCCTATACTTATAATAATTATTTTACATAAGTTTTTAACTATCTAAACTTCACATATTTTGTCCCTATACTTCTATATTTTGAAAAAATGACAGGAATGACCCTTGGACTTATAAGTTTTCAAAATTAACTTTTTATACCCTAACTTTATAATCTTTGCAAAACTAGTCCTTATAAGTTTATAACTTTCTAACTTTTTATCCTAGGGTTATATAACTTTGAAAAAAGGGTCCTTATACTTATAACTTCTAAAAAATGTCAAGAATAGTCCCTAGACTTAGTATTTTCAGAAAGTTACCATATATACCCCTATGCGTGGAAAGTTTTGGAAAACTAGTCCTAATTCCATGCAAACGATATTTTTATGAAACAAAAGGGTTTTCTAGCTTATGGTTAATTAATATAAGCATAACAAAGTTTCCTAAACTAGCTTATAGCTTATGAAAAGGGCTTATAGTATAAAAATAGTAATCGACTTAGTTTAAGGTTCTTAAAAGATAACGAGCTAGTTTTTGTGATCAAGGCTTAGGAAAGGGGTTCTAAAGGATCTAAGGCATCCTAATACTATCTTAGAACTGAAATAAAACTAATAGGAGCAAGTATGAAGGCTTACGTGATCTAAAGTGGTGCTAGCGAGGGTTTAGGGTTTTCTTGGCAAAATTTCACTTTGACAAGGGCATCTAGCCTAATTCTCTCGACTCCTAGAACTTCTAATGATACTAAACTACTACTAACTACAGAATATATGAGGTAAAGAGGAGAGGTGGTGTGGTTTGGAAATGGAGAGGGTATGAGGGTATTTATAGCCGTCGTTGGGCTTGGCGGTAAAGTAATTTGAGTAGGAGGTGTCAAGGGGGAGGGAGGTGACTAGGACAAGCTAGTAGCTGACTAACCTAAGCTACATGATGACTAATACAAGCTATACGTCGGCCTAGGGTGTTTGTGGTGGTTATGAAGGTCATGGAGTCGGTTTGGACAAGGTGGTGACGAGGAGGTGATGGAGGTGGGTGCTAGGGTGCTAGGTTGTGACAAGATGATTGGTAAGCAACCTAGTAGGCTGCTAGGGAGTGGTGGTAGGGTGCTTGGGTGCTTATAGTAGGTTATGTTTAGGTTTAAGCTTAGTTTAGGACTTAAACTAGCTTAGGGTGTAATTAGAGTTTACCTAGGGTTTTGTGCCTAGATTAGTATCATATGAGTGTCTAGTGACTAATACTAAGTCCTAAGAAACTTATACTAAGTGATGGTAGCTTATGGGAAAAGTTTGGGAAGGTTTGACCTAGTATTCGAGAAGTTATAACCTAGTTATGGTTTTGTGCTTAAGAGACTTGTACCTAAGCTCTAATGGGTTGTACTACTGTCTAAGGATTCTAGGGTATCCTAATATTCCTAAGGTAACTCATACTTAAGCTTTGAACACTTTTAAACTAGTTCCGATAATCAATTAGGGCTTTGTAAACACATAGGCCTAATTAGGGCTTAATTAGTGTTAGATTAGTGTTTTGTGATGATTTTAGTGTTTTAGATTAGTGTTTTACTTTTTATGGTATTGTTGTAATCCTATGCTTGACATACCAGGAGTTTATAGGGTGTGTGGGTAAAGATATTAGCTTGTGTAGATACATAAGCAGGCCTAGAGAGTCACTTATGTAATCATATGCATGCAAAAAGCAAAAATTTACCTGTGGAAATACCTACTATAGGTATTTGTAATGGGAATGATAGTGATGAGATTTTGTGAGTTGCTAAAAAAACCTTAAACTCTATCTTGGTAAAACTAGGTTAAAATTAAAGCTAAAAACCTTAAACTAGTTTCCAAACACCCCTAAACTACCAAGCAAGCACCTAAGCACCTTCCCCTAAGCTAGCACACACCCTAGTACCTCTAAGTACCCAAGCAAGGAGATCCATCACCTCCTTGTCACCTTCTTCTACCTCTCGGCTAAAGCACACCACAACCGGCCTATGACGCCCCCTAGCTACACCATAGCTAATCCTCATCATCTTCTAGACTTTCCACAACCCTCCACAGCCTTGCTTACTCGACCTCCCCCCCTTGACACCTAGCAGCACCTTTACGTGCTCGCTACTTCCACGCACCCTATAAATAGCGACCTCCCTCTCTCATTCTTCTTCACACCTCTCCTTCTCTTCTCTACCTCATATTTCTGTAGTACTAGACCTTTAAAAGCCTTAGAAGTCAAGTATAGAAGACTTGGTCCTTGTCGAGTTGTGGTTTTGGCTGAGAGGAACCCTAGAAACCCTAGTTGCCTCGTTAGCCTTCCCACGACCTAGGTAAAGCCTTAACCTTGAATCTAGTAGCTTTAGAACAGACCTAGGACACTTAGGAGATACCTTAGGATCCTTATAACACTAAGCTAGAACCTAAAACCCTTTTGTTTGCATGTTTTCTATTCGAAACCCAAGATTTAGGATATTAGGAGTTTTTATGCTAAATTTCCCTATCTTGTGCTATAATCTGAATTAGATGACTTATTTGAACATATATTAGCTAAACATAAGCTAGAAAACTTAGTTGTTTTATAAAAATATAGTTTACTTGAATTTAGGACTAGTTTTGTAAAAGTTTTCATGCATAAGGGTATATACTGTAAATTTCTGAAACTATAAAGTCTAGGGACTGTTTTTGACATTTCCTAGAATTTATAAGTACAAGGACTCTTTTGCAAAGTTTTGAAACCTTAGGATAGAAACTAAAATAAGTTATAAACCTAAAAGGACTAGTTTTGCAAATATTATAAAGTTAAGGGTATAAAAGGTAAATATTGAAAGTTACTGAAGTCTAAGGACCATGTTTGTAGCAAATATTGAAAGTTATAAATATTGAAAGTTATAAACCTAAAAGGACTAGTTTTGTAACCTGAAAATACTTTTTCGTGTTTATTTAAATTTTAGTATTTAGTTTTTATTTTTTTGTTTCGGTTACTGCTGTTCTTGGTTGTTTATATTTTAGGTAACAATGGAGGTGGACAATCCGGACATGACTATGGAAGAATATCTTAGGCTTAACAGATAAAGATTCTTGTGCGATAATAAAGTGTACGATCGGGAAAGAGCAAGATATGGTGCACAAGTAATCAATGATAAAGAACCCACGATGGAAGAATACTTGTTATCAAAGCAGGAAAAATCAGGGAAAGAAAGAAACAAATTTCCATTTCCACACTCTTGGACTTTATCCAATGATGATGATGAAGAAGAATCATACGATTTTGGTGCAATTAAGATTCCGGCAATAGTTATTAATGATGTTATTTCTTCCAAAATTGCCCAAGATGAAGAAGAGTCACAAGTGTTTGATTTGAATTAAAATCCGGCAATTGTTTACAAAAAAGCTTTTTCATCCGAAAGTGCTTATGATGAAAATGAAGATGAACGTGGAACAATGGTGTATAGTGCTATTATTTGTAATTTTCCACCTGAGTTGGAAAATGTACACTAGGCCAAAAATGACCTTTCGTCACACATGGTCATTTTTGAACGGTCACACGATGACATTTTTACGTGACTAAATGTACCAGCCTTAAATAAGCAGCAACACTTGATCCGACTTGTGTGACCATTTCGTAAAATATTTGTCACGCATTTGTTTATATATGTGATTAGAGGGTAACTGGTAAATATTTTTCGATCATTTAGTCACTTTTAATTTGCGACGTGTGACCGATACAAATTAGCTTTAAGCATTAGTCACACTACAGATATACATATGTGACAAATATATGTCACACAATTGAAGAGTGTGACCAAAATAGATATATGGTCACATGAAGTAATTGTGTATGTGGCTAAATTATATAGTCAAGTTTGTCACACACTATTTAAACGTGACTAAGTCGCATAGTTAAATTTGTCACACATTATTTATAAGCGACTACTAAATTTTTACCAAAAAATCAAATTGCGTAATTCACGTGCGTAATTCATTATCTGTGTTCACGTGCGTAATTCATTATCCTTGGTTAGGTCGGGAAATTGCACAATGCAATTGGAGTGAAAGTACATTCTGTATAATTTTTAGTTTATTTTTCGTGTGTTTACTGCTTTCACTATTATTTTTTATATCTGAAGTCATGAATATTTTTTGTGATGGTGAAGTGGTGAAATTTTACACCATTAGTTAGTTATAAAAAAATTAAAAAAAAGAGAAAAATAAGAAAAGAAAAAGAAAGAAGAAAGTTGGAAGTTTGTTAAACCAACGATGTAAAGTTATGTAAATGGTTCATATGACCACTATTTGTCGTACTATATATATGGATTGCAAGGGAGTTAGCCGTTATGGGAACTCCAACTAAGGTTTATTCTTTGATTGAGATATTATTGAGTCTAATTCATGTCTACCAAAAGCTTGAGTTTCAAGTGTCAAAGCGTGAGTTAATCAATGATACGAGTCTTATTCTTGGGATGGTTGGGAAAGTGATTAACCACACTTAGGACTTAATCTATTTGTTTTGACTATTTTTATTTTACACCAATTAATATCCTAAATGTTATTCCTACCCAACCGTATCATTGTATTCGTTGTTAGCTTTCGAGCATCTGGATATGGTGATGGCTAAGTAAGAATGTTAAATTTATAAATAAAGTAGTGACCATCCGAGTTTCAGATTAATCAACTATCGCGCTAGCGATCTAGTGTGTAACTTGAGGAAGATCCGTTATGCAAATAACGCGCCAGCGATCCAAGAAGTGCACTAGTGACCATCCGTTAGTTGAAGCGTCAAAGACTCCCGCTAGCGATCTACAAAGTTTATGTAGGAGATGTTTGAACAAAGCTAGGTTTAACCCCTAAGCCTTAAAACCCCTTTTTACCGCTTTAGACTTGTCACTCCTTAGCTTTAGTAGGGGAGATGTGTATCCTTGCCAAACTTATGATAGAATACTCGTCACGACCGAGCAATTGAGCGAATTACTAAAATGTTACCACATAGATTAGTTGAGTGATTTGAGTGATTTCATTTTCCTATTTCGTGAGGTGTTTTTGGTTGTGTAATTGAGATTGAACGAATGACTGGTTAACTATAAAAATCCTAAACAACTATTTAGGATACATTTTCATAAGTTTAATTTAAGGTTTACTTGAGGACAAGTAAAGTTCATGTGGGGGGATATTTGATGACATCAAATAAGTACATTTTATTAGCATCACGTATCCTATGTATATTGCTTGTTTTGTATAATTTTATATGGGGATTGATATTTAATCGCTTACTTTTGTAATTCTCAGTTATAATAGAGCATTTGGTGAAAGTTAGCTATTATGGACGTAAAATGGAGCAAAATGATCAAGATTGGAAAAGATGATCCAAGAGACAGAAGAACATGCGCCGCATAAGACTGAAGATACGCCGCATCTAAAGGCGGTGTACGAATATTCTCGAATATAAAAATCTTGGACCCCATGCATAGTTATCTTGATACACTACATCGGACCAATCCGATGCGCCGTATTGGTCATATACAATCCTTACTGAGACATCAAGTGAAGATTAGAAACTTAAAGAAGAAGTCAAAGATTACAAGTCGACACTTGAAGATGCTTTCATATTTTGGCCGTAAAATCTTCATCCTGACTCCGTTTTAGTTGATTCAAGCAGCCACGGAAAGAGAAAAAGGAGATCTATCTGATTATGAAGGCGATGTGGCGTATTTGGTCTTTAGATGCGCCGTATAGGCTAATGCTCCATATCAGAATTCTAGATACGCCATATCTTGTCAGTTTCAGACTTGGAGGCTACGTTTACTTATAGATGCGGCGCATCTAACTCTCTAGATGCGTCGTATCGACCCCAATTTCAGAATCTATAAATACCAGGCTCATTCACGAATTAGGGTATCCTTGGGAACCCTTAGGGGCATTCTCAGACGATCAAAGACCCTCCAAACAGCAGAACATCAACCTTGAAGACCTAATTACCCTTGAAAGCATCTTTAATCATTATTATAATACTTAATCATTCAGTTAGTGTATTGTATTCACTATGTTTCATAGTCTATTCGTTTCGATTATGCTTTTGTACTTTGTTACAGAGAGTATGGGCTAACACCCTTAGGTGTTAGCCGAGTTTATTAGTATTTAACGTTTTGATTTTTTTCTAATTCGATTGGTTGCTCAGTCTTCATTTTGATTACTTATGTTAAGGAGTTTTGTTTTATTGTAATAGTACGCTTTAATTAATCAGGATAGATGGGCATATGTATGTGAGTACGGAAAATCATACACACTTATTAATATTGCTTTCCCATCAATTAAAGTCTATATGATTATGTCTTTGGTGACTTATATTAGTGCATTGGCAACCTCTGTGTCTAGCTGAGCATTGCTTGGGCTGTCATACCCTTTTCCTCGCCTATTTAATATGACGTCTTTGGATAAATAGGATAGTCATAAGTTATCATTAAGGGTGGACTCGCCGGTATGATTAGAGCCAACAAAAAAGATTTAATTAAATACACTTCATATAGAACTAGAAATAAAACAAGTGACAAGCTATTTATAATAAACAAAGTAATTATTAAGCAGCTTTATGCGGACTCTGATTAATTGTGACAGGATTAATCAGTCAAGAAGACTTAAAATGGAATCTAGACTCTAGGAAAACTAGAGGTAGGATTGATCGCGCCTAATCGTGAGCACCATCACTACATGTCTTAGGAACTTATCAAAACATAATCATATATGACTGAACTTGGTTAACACGTTATTCTTATTTTCGATATCTTCAAACTTCTATTGTTTGTTTAGTTTAATTAGTTTAATATAAAACAACATCTGTGACAGTCTCTCTGGCTGAACCCCCCTTTTGCATTAGTTTAGGTTAATTTAGTAGAGTCGAATACCTTTAGAATTAGTATATCAGAAATCTTACTCTTACTGATCGACACCCTACTTACCAACTAGGCTACATTGATCGAGTACACTGCCCGTTATTGTTGTTATAGGTTAAGTCGGCCTAAAATAAATATTAAAACTTGATAAGGAATAATCACCTATACAACGACACATCAAGTTTTTGGTGCCGCTGCCGGGGAGTGAATTTATCTTTTTAGTAGTTTTATTGGTATTTTTCTATTTTTTAGTTTGTTTTAGTTTGTTTGGTTTGTTTGTTTGTTAATCTGTTAACTGTTTGTGTGTCTGTCTCAGAAGGGAGATACGGCGTATTCTTGTTTGTGAATACGGCGCATCAGTCGGTTGTCAATACGGCGTATTCTTGTCTGTGAAGACGGCGTATTGACGTTCTGTGTCTAAATTTTTTTTAGTTTGTGTGATTTTTAGTTTTAAAATTTTCTAAAAAAATATTGCAAGAAGCTAATACGACGTATCCATTATCTGTTGGATACGGCGCATTAACTTGTATCGATACGGCGTATCTATTGTCTGTTAGATACAGCGCATCGATCTTCTGTAAGCCATAAATACTTTTTCGCATTTATTTAATTTTTAGTATTTAGTTTTTATTTTTTTGTTTTGGTTACTGCTGTTCTTGGTTGTTTATCTTTCAGGTAACAATGGAGGTGGACAATCCGGACATGACTATGGAAGAATATATTAGGCTTAACAGAGAAAGATCCTTGTGCGATAATAAAGTGTACGATCGGGAAAGAGCAAGATATGGTGGACAAGTGTTGGGAATTATATTTATTGATTTGATGATACAAAACAAGAAGAATGAAACATGAAGGGTTTAAAGTGACAAGATGGGAAAGTACAAAAAGATGGAGGATTTGGAAGATTCTAGAAGAATATTTAGTTTCCTAATTTTATTATGATTCCTCTTGTAAACCCTAGATGTCTCTAGTATATAAAGAGACATAGGGTCATTAGTTTCATTGTACGTACAAGATGTAAACCTCAAAGGTGTGTGTGTGTGGGAACCTAGACGTAGGGAAAACGTCTAGGTTAGTGGTTTATTAGTTTAGAGAGCATGTTCTACTTGATCAAGGTAGAACATGTTAATTTGTTTATTAGTGTTAGAGAGATTATCAATGAAAATCCTTGTTCATAATAATGATTGATTCTATGTTTGAATATTCCGCCTTCATTATTATGTGTTCCTAGATATAATTAATATTAGACCTCGTCTAAGAGTCATAAATGATCCAAGAAACTATTTTTGACCACGGTTTTAGTTTCTACATGTGGTATCAGAGCCTGGGGCTCTCGATATCTAGGATTATCAAGGTTTTTAAAGTCGATGTGAAGCCGTTTTGAAGATTTTTTGATTGACTTTTGATAAAGGGATTTTAAGGTATCGTACATATTTTATGCTGCTATGTTAAAGTAAATTGGTTTGGCGACAAAGAATGAAAAACGAATTATTCTCCCTATTCTAAACTCTTATTGGTCAATCGTTGTTATTTATTATTGTCTCATTATTGTTTTTGCAATCATGGGTCAGTACACATGATAACAATTTATTATCAAGAGATTGGACTTTGTAATCATGGTGGAATAATTTAACAATATAATGCACCAGATACCAATTAACCTCGTACCTATTAAGGATCCGATTGTTTCAAGATATGTGGTTCGGTGCATTAACTCTTCAACGTGAGTCAGTTATGGGTATTGTCGTTTTGCACAAGGAATTTTTTATTCATGGTCATGGGTCGGTTACTTTAATAAAGTAATATGTAATATTATGGCTCATGGTTATCGTGGTTTTGATGGCAACAAAGGAGAAAAAGAATACTAAATTGTTTACTTCAACAATGGGTTTTCTAAATTGCTAGAATTATTGATTGCTGTTGTGTCATCTTTTGCAGGAAGGTAATGTGAAAGTAAATTTCATTATTTACCTCGTACAGTTTCATTGGTCAAATATTCTATCGTGGGTCGGTGGTTTTGAATTCAGTATTCATATGTTGAACGATGGAATTTATTTACAAAGTTGAGATTCTATGTTGATGCTGTTATTGATTGCTTTGGAAGATGTGTGGAGCTAAGGTACTGCTCGTATAGTGAAAATTTTTTAAGTACTGCTGCTTATCCTTTAAAGTACTGCTCTCATGGTCCAACGTACTGCTCGTATATTTTTTAACGTACTGCTGCTCTATTGTTCGAAAGTACTGATTGCTATATGAAAGTACTGCTCCAAGGTACTGTTCGTTTAAAGTACTGCTCATGCAAAGTACTGCTGCGTTTACGATGATTTATGGAGACAAGTACAGAGTTTTATGGTTTTTTATATATGCATGATTTATGAGTAGTAAGGGGAAGTACATATGATTGATTCGAGATGAGTTTGACTGGTTTTGGATTACACACACAGAATGGTTATTTGGTACACACACAGGAAGAAGTTTTGTTTTTAAGGGTTTTAAAAGGCTCATATTTGGTTCTTATTGGATTAATTGATTACGAAGAAGGTTGAATATCATTTATTTGATGTTATAGTTGAGTTTCACAGGTGCGTGTTCTTATCATATATCAAAGTTTGAGACACTTTGGAGATAACTTGTTTGTGCGTTAAAGAAGTGACAAAGACTTGATAAATCTAGCCAAAGAGTGTGATTTTTCTTATGATGCTCTATGCACACATTGGTTATCACTTAAAGGAGTTACATTGTAGTGCTCAGTGTCTCATTAGTTGAGGATTTTTCAAGAGGTTGCGGTCTACTTATATTTGGTATTTCATATAAGTTTGGAGTCACGTGGTTAGTACAAGACATAAGACACAAGTTTGGGAAATTCTACTTCTTCATCAAATTCGTTATACTCGGTTTTCTTCACAAGTGATCATTACAAGGAGCTTACAGATTTGAAGAATCATGAAGATGGTTAGCACATTGATTTCAGGGGAAGCATATTATGATGTGTTTTAATCATTTGACATTCATGCATCACTCAAGGGGAAGTTTTGTCTACGTTCTCTATTTGTTGATAACAAAAACGGGAAGAAATACTAGAGTGGCATAGCATGATTTTAGAGGAAGACAAGATTGTTTCATTCATGGCGAGATATAATTATCTCAATTTCTCTACTTCGTCTAGGGAAGTTCGTACAAGATTTGTGGTTGTTTTGTCATCATCAAATAGGGGAAGATTGTTGGGAATTATATTTTTTGATTTGATGATACAAAACAAGAAGAATGAAACATGAAGGGTTTAAAGTGACAAGATGGGAAACTACAAAAAGATGGAGGATTTGGAAGATTCTAGAAGAATATTTAGTTTCCTAATTGTATTATGATTCCTCTTGTATACCCTAGATGTCTCTAGTATATAAAGAGACATAGGGTCATTAGTTTCATTGTACGTACAAGATGTAAACCTCAAAGGTGTGTGTGTGTGGGAACCTAGACGTAGGGAAAACGTCTAGGGTTAGTGGTTTATTAGTTTAGAGAGCATGTTCTACTTGATCAAGGTAGAACATGTTAATTTATTTATTAGTGTTAGAGAGATTATCAATGAAAAACCTTGTTCATAATAATGATTGATTCTATGTTTGAATATTCCGCCTTCATTATTATGTGTTCCTAGATATAATTAAAATTAGACCTCGTCTAAGAGTCATAAACGATCCAAGAAACTATTTTTGACCACGGTTTTAGTTTCTACAACAAGTAATCAATGATAAAGAACCCACGATGGAAGAATACTTGTTATCAAAGCAAGAAAAGTCAGGGAAAGAAAGAAACAAATTGCCATTTCGACACACTTGGACTTTATCCAATGATGATGATGAAGAAGAATCATACGTTTTTGGTGCAATTAAGATTCCGGCAATAGTTATTAATGATGTTATTTCTTCCAAAATTGGCCAAGATGAAGAAGAGTTGTAACAATTCGCATTTTCGGGTTACTATTCATTTCTACTATTCACTATTACCATTCACTTTTACTATTCATCTCGTAAATTATTTTTCGTTTATCATGATGAGTTACCTAATACTTGACTAGTCGTACTGATGACGTACGTTGAATCCATTCAGAACTAATTTCACGAAACCGTGTCTGAGATTTACGTTTAGGTTTAAACGTCATTCTAGCATCCCGATATGTCCATAAAGCATTATAAACAATAGAAATATACATTTCTCTCATTTTACAACAATTCCATAAGTTTTCAAATTATACGTTTTCCAGTTCAACATTTTACACGATTTACGCGTTTTAAACCTACGTTTTCAGCGTTAACAGCGTTTACGCGACCAATTAAACTTATCACTCATTTTTATAAGATAATAATGAGCATATTGATAAGTTTAACCATTCCTACAAGTTCCGTATTTTTATGATGCCCGGTTTTACGTTTTGTGATTTAAATACTTGCTGTTAGCGATTACCTGGACAAAACTGACTCCGTAAAAGCAATATATTATCAAAACTCATATCTAGTCATCCAAGATAGACCTTGAACAAAATTTTATGCTAAGTCACAAGCCTTGTTGGCTTGTGATGAAGCCTTGATCATCTAGGATGAGTACATGTGTAGTTTAAGTTGCAAATTTGATAACTACTAGCTAAATATCTCAAGAAATGTAACCTCCTCAAGCTAGTATAAAAGGCAACTCATTCTTCACATATTTTCTCATCAAAAACCTGGAAACACTCAATAATTATAGAAATTCGTCATTTGATTTTCAAGCTAGAAGTTCTATATCATTGTTAAAGCTCTTGTCAAGCTTTATATGATTCTAGTTATAAGTTTCTTCATCCATTAGCTAGTTTGCAAGCTACTCAAGTAATCAAATTTCCTACACAAGTGATCAAGCACTTTTATAAGTTCTAAACACAAGATTCATAAGTGCACAAGAGGTGTTGAAGAATTCCAAGAAGTGAAATTATTCCTAATTCTTGTTCCTTGTTCTTTGGTCCTTGTTATTCCTTTCTTTTTGAAAGCCAAAAGTTGTAAGAAAGACTAACACCCACTCTTGCTCAACATCATTTACATGCTTCTTATACTTTATTTATGCTATATATGGTCTTTCATTATGTTCATGATGTACAAAAACCTTTAAATCAATTTAATAGAACTATATATTAACTTAATGTAAGTAAACAAGAAAGGTAGTAACTTATGTTAGGAAAAACGACCAAAATGGAATAAACATGATATTGGGAAGTTACCTACTGTTAAAGAGGGCTTTATAAGGAAAACATAGCAACTTGAATCACCAAAAACGATTATACGAGTCAAAAGATACGGCCAAAAGAAGTTAGTAAAACTAAGAACCCGAAACTGCCAAATTGAATCTGTTAAGGGTCTGCCCATTTTGAACGAGGCCCTTCTCGTCCGTTTCATCAAAAAGTTAAAACACGAAAGTTTTCCGGAACGACGTTTCGCTTCCATTTTAAAGAAGCTCAAGCCCTGGAAACACTTAAAACATGCCATTTTCCTTCAAAAACTGAAACTGCCCTATATATAATCTCATAACTATATGTTTTGTCATGACTAAAAGCAAACCAAGAGGCCTAATAGCCTTAAGCCGAGACCACAGCGCTGGATAAGGCCAAGGTTGAGTCTCAAGACCATGGTAGCCAAGACCAAAGCCACGGCAAGGCGATGGTAAAGCCTCAAGTCTTATTTACCCAAGACTGTTAAGTAAGGCCTATTCTCTCAGGCTGAAAACCCCCTTGCGTGAGATTAGGCTGTAAAACTAACTTAGGATATTAAAATACTGATTAGGTTAATTAGATAAATCGTTCCACTCTTAGTAATCGACACTCTACTTACCATTATATACATACTGACCAGGTACACTGCTCGTTAAGTGTGTGTGTTATTGATAAGTCGGCTAAATATAAATGTAAAACTTGAGTATGCATTAACACTGCTAAACCGCAACGACACATCACGCGCATCAACAATTTAGAAAACTTAGAAATAACAAATGTTTAGATAGGGTTGGTAGTTTACTAACAAGATAGGAACAAACCTTTAGGACCTAGAATCTTAAGCCTGTAGTACCTAGTCTAGTAACAGGGTTGGAACACTTATGAAGTATTAGGCCCTTATTAGGATTCCCCATATGACTTTGAGGATTTTAGAAACCCCTATCAATAATATACATTTAGGATACCCCGAGCCTACCCTAACTTTTATAACACCTAGGCTTAGAACTTGAGGTTACTAGTTTCATAGGAATTGACACACCGTAGGTTACACATTAGAATCTTACTTAGAAAATACTATGGATATTACCCTACCTTGTTTTAAGTACCTAGGACGTAAGATAGAAATAGTTATAGGATCACCTATCCCATCTAGCCCTTCTCCTCTTTTAGAATCTCCTTCACCAACTAGGTTAAGAAAACCACCCTTAGATCTTAAGGCTATCATTAGGAAACTAGATAATTCCTTGTGGAATATACCAACAACCTTAGGGGGAAAACAAACTTTGCGGGAATCTACTAAATCTAATCCTCATTAGGATACCATCCCTCCAGGTATCTGATAACGCTCTAATTATACATATTTCTTCAGCATTATACTATATGTTTTTATGATCATTTGATGTGAACTTTTGGTACTTAATAGCATAAAATGAATGCAGGTTCACTCTTGGATGATCTGAGCATGAAACACCCAAAAACCTACTATTTCGCCACTTGAAGTGAATAAATAAAGAAGTCTTCCATGATTAGCTTTTCATGCAAGCCAAGTGCGCGGGTTTTACAATAAAGTGCGCCGCACTTACCTCTCGGTCAAGGGAAGTCAAATATATAATATTAAATAAAGTGCGCCGGTCTTACAAATAAAGTGCGTCGTACTTCCTCTGCATTTATGAAGCTTTGGCACAAAGAAAATAAGAAAGTGCGTCGCACTCAGAAAGCAAGTGCGTCGTACTTCACATATCAGAATGCCTATTAATAGAGCTCATTTGCAAGCATTTGAACTCTCCACTCTATAACCAATTTCCACTAAGCTAAGTCCAAAGTAATACGTGATCCAAAGCCAAGTTACAGGGGTGAACGAATCAGAATAAGGGGTGTTAAGTACTTGTTGGTGTCGAATTCTTGGTTACTTGTGACACTTGTGTAATCATTTGATCAATCCAATCTGTAGGTCTCTTGTTTATTATTTACTAACTTCTTTTACGCACCAACGGACAGTGTATCTGGTCGTGTGTGGTATAGCTAGTTGGTAAAGCCGAGGTCGTCCCAAGAGCTAAGGTGCGGAAATTATCTAAGTTCGTGTCACGTTTAAAAGGGGGTTTTATAGATTAATTAAACTAATAAAAGTAAATAGCAAGACAATAAAGTAAATAAAAGAGAATCAGTAGAGAGAAGTAGTGTTAACCTAATTACTACTGTTTTTTATGATCATGACTAGTTTTCCTATAGGTGCATCCTGTCATATCGTTCAGGGATTCAATATTCATTTCGGGTTAGATGGTCAAATTCAACTAGATCTATCTTATACCTTGTCTTATCCAAAACTATTGTAAAGCCTTGGGTTCATCGGTACGAAGACATAAGAGTCATTAAGCGCCTCTACTAACATGGACAAGACTAACGAATGCGACATGGTCAGATCTTTCACCCCTTTAACTCCGTTAAGTGTCTAGCGTTGGTAGGTGGTCCTAGGGTTAATTCGCATGTGAATGGTGATATTGCTATCACCAACTCATATCCCTAGCGACTTGCTTCCTAGGGTTAATTCTACAAGTATCTAGAGAACAACCAACACTAATCACTATGGGAACTAGAGTGTCCCAAGGCTCGCCATGAAAGTAAACAAACAATAGACAATAGATGCGTTGAAAAATATATCAATAACATAACAATTTCATAACTAAGCTAACACCAAGAGGTTTTTAGCCACTCATGTTCATAGTTGCAGTAAAACAATATTGAATTAATACAAATCTAAGCATGAATCGAATACAGGAATAAGGAATGATAACACTTATGATGGTTATGTGAATCCTCCCTTGGAAATGACTTAGATGTGGCTAGAACTTTGTTCTCCCTCCTTCCTGAGTTTCTCCCAACTTCTGTGTGGTGAAAAGTGATGGAGAATGATAAGGAAAACTCAGAATTAGGGCTGGTATTTATAGGCCCCGACTCTGTTACGGCGTAGCTGATTTGAGTTGCTACGCCGTAACCTTTGCAAATTGGTGTTACGCCATAGCTTGATCAAGTGCTACGGGCGTAATGTCTTGATGATAAGCTTCCTACGGCGTAGTACATAAGGTAGCTACTCCGTAACTTCTTCCTTGGCCTCGTTAGTTCTTCACTGCCTCAAATAAGATCCTACGTCGTAGCTTGGAGAGTTGTCTACTCCGTAGTGCCTTTTAGTGGACTTCTATGCCGTAGCCAATGGATGGGCTACGCCGTAGTCTTCATAAATTCGTCTTTACGGCGTAGATAGTAGAACTTCTACGCCGTAGTCTTCGTAAAGCCTTGCTACGGCGTAGGTAGATGAACCTCTACGTCGTAGTGAGTGTAGAATCCATAATTTCCACATATTTGCTCCAAAGTTCTTCCATTTCCGCATATGTTCGTTCTTTTACTCATCTTTATCCTGAAACCAAAATAGGAAGAAAATAAGAGTATATATTCTTCATATAAGTAGAAAAGATGAGCATTTTAAGGGGGAAATTAACACTTATATTGTGGGTAAATTTGATGTTATCAAGTAGACCTTATTAGAATAATTTTCAAAAAGATATCCCCCAAGAAACTGGAGAATATGAAATTAAAAACTCCCTATGCTAGAATTTATCAAAGCTGAACACCTCACAAAATTGGAACAAACACTCACATCTCTCTCCTAATCTAAGTGTTAATTTTGGGGTGATCACTCAACGTACAGTCATAGAATGTATTCTATCATAGGCTTGGAAGTTACACAAATCTCTACCACTTGAGCTAAGGTCAAAACATTCTTTAAAGGCAATATTGGGTGAACACATATAAGGCTTTTGGGTGTAGCGTTGTTACTAACATACTACGGAAAGGGCGACAAAGGCAATGGTACATGACCGGAACGCCGAGCAAGACACCAATGACTGCTCAATTCCCTCACCTAAGCATGATTCACAACTAACGGGTAGGATAAGACATGGGATGCACAATAATGGTGTAAAATGAAGAAGAAAGAAAATAGTCTTAGCCTATAACCGAGTTGCTACCACTTGCCGTTCATCCAAAGTCCAAGTTTCAAAATGCGAGAATTGGATCATGTAACAAGTGCGTGCCATTAGAGGACATCATGATGGGCACCTCACTTGGTCTTCATGTTGGTAATTAAGAACCAACAACTTCCTTCTTCAAATATGACCGAAGTGGCCTCTTTGATACTAGTTCATTCAAAGCTCTTATTACGGTGCTATACAAGGGTGCACCAAAGTTAACATATCTACATACGGAAATTCAAATTTTTTTCAACTACAATAAACATATCCCCCCACTTGGGATGAATAATACATGTACAATAGTGGGTTTTCTCATGATCTTCAATGATGAGTCTCCAACGTAGGTGTGATCCTTGAATCTCTTGACTTGGACCTCAAATTAGAACAAGTGGCAACCTCCTAATCATAAACAAAGACTACACGGTAGCCTAAGGTGTATAGGTGTATCGAAACAATAATATGGGTAAGAAACGAAAGGATAGGCTCAAAAGGGTGTATCTAGGGGTATCTTGCACTAATGGTGAGTGCAACAAAGGGTTTAACACGTGGGTCGAATAGTCGATGTGACTAATAGATAAACACACACATAAAGGTTATTTAGGTGATAATCCTAAAATATTGCCTTCTTAAAGAGTTTCTTCCAAATGTATCAAGAAATCTTAATACACTACTCTTACACGATTTCAAAATGATGTAAAAGCCAAGTTCTAAAGTTTACAAACTACCGGCAGACTCGTATTTTTGGTGGATTTGGGGTAAAACAGGGTGAAACTGAAATAGGCTAGACCTCACCATTGTGTTAAGTGTTAATGTGCTCGGCTAAGGTCCATTCTAGTTAGGTTCGGAAAAACATGTCAAAAGTTTTAAAAGTGGCATAATTTTTCAAAATAAACTAGAAAAATAAGGGCAAA
>LBNU01035026.1:121084-146037 GCA_014162995.1 Artemisia annua
ATTGACTTTGCTCAGATTATTTGGGAAGACATGACCAATCAAGCCCGACAGTTCAAAAACTCATCTGCAAGGAATATTCCTTTTTTCCGGTTCACCAAGTCTCTCATTGGATACTTCATGCATAAGTATTCAGAGATTGATCCTTGAAGGGAAGATAAGGAACACACACCGGCTATGGATCTCATGTACACCTCAGCCAGAATCCACAAAACAAGTACCACAAAACAAGGCATGAGAATCCCTGACATTCTTTTATCAGATGCTGTTCGTAACACCAATGCTTATGAAGTCTATGATAATGCTCAAAAGAATGATTCAGTCGGGTTAAGTACCACAAAATCCAAAGCAATTGCTAAGGGTACTGAAAAGACTTTCAAAGCTCCCAAGTTTAGATCAAAGAAAGTTACCCGTCAACCGAAAAGGAAACTTACCATTCGTGATGAACCGATTGAGAAGGATACTGAAGAAGCAACTGTTAAACGGGCCTAAGATACTCGAGGCAAGGGCAAACAACCTCAATAGGAAGAAGCTGGAACTCCACCTTTGTCCGATTCTGAAGAAGACGAACAAATGCAATTTGTCCTACAAGAAAGTAAACACACAGAAGAGGAAAGGATAGCCAAGCTACGAAAGAAAGGTGAAGGGTCTGGCTCCAGAATAGTCAAAGAAAGTTTGAGGAAACTGGTTCTCAAACACTCTCAGATACTGATACTGAACTTGAAAAGGTGAATTCAAATGATTCAGGCAACTCCGATAAGAGTGAAGCATCCTCAAGTTCAGAAAAACAGCTTACTGATGAAGAAGAACAGACCAGTGACAAAGACAGAGAAGTTAGTGAAGCTGTTGTTGAAGAATCAGAAGGAGAAACTGAAAGTAGTGATGAAAGAATACGAGTAACAAGTGATGAGGAAAAGAAAGATGATGAAGAATCTGACAATGAAGCAAGTGATAATGAAACTGGGATGATGATGATGATCAGCCAAAAGAACAAGAAACGGATGACACTACCGTTGACATCACCGGAAATCATGAGATTGTTCCATTTACTACTTGTTAGCCCTGAAAATAATGTTATATGTTGGAAATTGCATTAGTTAAAAGCACAAGGACTAGTTCTGTCAATAGGACATAGTTTTAGTGTTTTGTAGTATATATACTCTCCTAGTTGCAACTAGGAGAGGTTGGATGTTCATATTGTAATAAGGAGGTGTGTGAGTTTTCCCTTTCTTTCTCTAGAAAACACACACATCTTCCCCAATTCTTTAATCTAATATACCATGTTTAACCTTTATTTCGAGCATCCCCGACCTCCTGAAGAATGATTCTTGGTTATAACAAGTGGCATCAGAGCTAACCAGGGGCGATTCGTGGTGTTTTTTGGTGTTTTAGAGTCTATTCGATTGGTTTGGGTGGGATTCGCGGTGTTTACACTTTGGGTTTCATCTAGATCGTTTATATAGACTACTAGGAGCTTGTGTGATTAGGTTTTGGGTTGTTATGGTGATTTATGGGCTGATTCATGATGATTCGTGGCGTTTTATACGTTTTTTTTTGGGTTTTTTTCGTGCTTTAGCGAGTATGGAAATTAGGGCTTAGCGAGTTTGGCAAATTCTTGCGAGTATGCAAGCTTCTAGCGAGTATTGGCTTGCTTCTTTAGCGAGTTTGGGCTATGGATTAGCGAGTATGGAAAAACCCTAGCGAGTATTAAAAATTCTAGCGAGTATGAGCTATGTATTTAGCGAGTATGAAGCTAGGTTTTTTAGCGAGTATCGTCATGTATTCAGCGAGTAAGCTGTTCTCTAGCGAGTATGGGCTAGACTTTTTTAGCGAATATGAGCTAGGATTATAGCGAGTATGCTCAGCGAGTTTGGTCAGTCTTTAGCGAGTATGGTTTCTAAGCTAGCGAGTTTGGAATCTAAGCTAGCGAGTATGGGCTGGTTTTAACTTTTAGCGAGTATGGATTAGGTTTACCGAGTATGAAGTGCAAGTAAGGTTGCGAGTATGGGCAGAGATTTAGCGAGTATGAGCAAAAAAAAAATAAATAAATAAAAAATTCAAATTTATTTTTTGCAGGAGATTAAACGTTCAATTTTTACGCGAGATTCAAAATTTGGTATAACGTTGAAAATTTTGACCAAAAATTCAAAATTTTTGGCCAAAATTCAAATTTTTCGGTAAAATTTGGCGTAAAAATTTTTATAACTCAAATTTTTCGTGCAACCTTAGACTCGCATTTCATAGTGATTTTCAAAGTTTGGGCGAGAAATTTTTCAACTTCAATTTTTGGAGGGAAATTTGGAAATCACTAAACCTAAACCCTAATATCACCACACCCAATACTTGATATTATTGGTACACCTTATACTAGAACATGATTCATTAACTTGTTTCAATACATAAATACCAATATATCACACCTCAAAACACACTACGTTTTGCTTAAAAAGATCCTGATCAAGAATCATAATACAATGACGATGGCTAATATCAGAAGTTTGTGACTACAAGGAGAATTCTTTATTTTTTGCTTCGGGTTGAAGTGAAGTCTTACAGATGCGTACTTATTTATCTCAAAGTCTAGGGGTGCATGGATGCATGGCTTTCGAAGATACTTGTTGGGCACATACATATGTTAACCTAGGAGTTACGTTAATGGTGACGACGACTTAGTTTATCTAGTTTTCATAGGTCAAGGGGTGGAAGGACGAAGACCTAGTTAACTATCACTTAAAGGAGTTACGTTGTAGTGCTCAGTGTCACACGTAGATGTGGATAATCAAGAGGTGTTATGTCTCATACTTGATGGTTGGTTGGTTCAAGAGTATTGAGTACTTAGGGATTCGATGGTTTACGAACTCTCTACACCGTTCTTAGTCACTACAAGAACCACAAGCTTAAGTCACAAGTCTGGGGAATCTTACTTCATTCTCAAGTTTCATATTGAGTTTTTCTGCATGAGGTTAATAGAAATAGTCGTCGTTGTTGATTCAGAGGTTGATAAAGCGTTAGACAATTTCATATGGTATTGTTAGTAGATTGGGATTATCGACATCTTCACACGTGCTGATTATAGTCTATTCTAAAGGTGCTTCCGGTTACAACTACATATACACATTGGTATGCTTATTTTGATGAGATCGCAATCATCAGGGGAGAGAAATGTGTACTAAATATGTACTTTATGAAGTACTAAAGGTCCATGTGACCAGGCTTAACCGTTTCTACCTTTGTTGATTACATGTGTACGTTATGGGCTGATTATAAGATAGCTGGAATGCATTTGGTGAAGATGAAGATGTTGATACGTTGTACCCCCGAACAGAAAATCTTGAAGAAGGTCGAGTCTACAGTCGTTTTACATATTCCGCTGCATGTTTGAAGACTAAAGACGGTTCGCATGTGTTTATCATAAAAGACTTCTTCAGAGTTAGGGCATTCATCAGAGATGTTGTCAGTTTGGGGGAGAGCACTAATTAGGGGAGAGTGTATTGTAATGGTCAATGTTAATCCCTAATTAGATTCGCTCACATTGTTCCTCTACAAGTCAAAGTGATGGCAGCTGAGAAGACACAGATGGATAAGTGAAGCTATGGTGCTTGAAGACCACTCTCGGAGCTGCTGTACTTATGTTTTGTATTGTATTTTACTTAATTGTGCTTGTAGGGAACATTGTAAGCAATTTCCATATAACATTACTTTGGGGAGAGATTGTTAGCCCTGAAAATAATGTTATATGTTGGAAATTGCATTAGTTAAAAGCACAAGAACTAGTTCTGTCAATATGACATAGTTTTAGTGTTTTGTAGTATATATACTCTCCTAGTTGCAACTAGGAGAGGTTGGATGTTCATATTGTAATAAGGAGGTGTGTGTGTTTTCCCTTTCTCTCTCTAGAAAACACACACATCTTCCCCAATTCTTTAATCTAATATACCATGTTTAACCTTTATTTCGAGCATCCCCGACCTCCTGAAGAATGATTCTTGGTTATAACACTACTCTACTTCAACAACCTCAAGCAACCTCATCTCAGGATCAACCTTCAATGACTCAACCACTTCCACCTCAGACAACCCAAGTTCCACAAGAAACTGCTCATCCCAGTCTGCTAAGATCGTTTCAACAACAAATGAAGAATTTACAAGGGCAGATTTCAGATCAACAAAAAGACCTTGAACAATTCAAAGTCTACAACATTGATGCAGCCGTGGCAGACAGAGTGAAGAATAGATTACCAGGAGAAGTTCGAAAATATGTTCGTGAACAACTTCCAGCAACTGTGGAACAATACATCAAAGATAATCTGGAAAGGGTCGTAACACAAAAGTTTCAAACAACTCCGATAACTGTTCAGACTCTACCTTCTACACCTTCTGCTAGTGATCTTAAGGGAAAGCTGTTGGAAGCAATTATAGATGATCCAGATGAGGAAGACCTTCGAAAGGCACTGCTAAGGTCAATAAAAAGAGCTGAAAAGAAAGGTGAGGCTTGCAAGAAGACTAAGTCTACTAAGAGACGCAATGACGATCCAGATGATCAACAACAACAACAAGGGAAACGCAAAAGGATCCATGGCTCTACTACTAGACATCAAAGAGCAGGAACAAGTACTCAGGCTACTGATGAAGTCCCGACACATTCAGCAGCTGATGTTCAAATGAAAGAAGCTGAGGAATTGGATGCTCCCGATCCGGGATTTGAAATCCCACAGGAGATACCTGCCGATATCACCGAACCACCTACAGAAGCTCCAGTCATACCACCTCCGGAGTGGATTGACACTTCTGCTCCAACTTACAACTGGTTCGATGAAATGGTCGATGTTTACCCTGATGCTCCTGAATCAGAAGTACCAATAGAAGGTTCAATTATAGGTTTCACCAAAAGAATCAAGAAGATCATGAAAACCCAAAAACTTCTACTTTCTGATTTAGTGGAGATTCAAAAAGCAGGGTTCACAGAATACAAGACGTGCACCACATCTGAACTCGAATTTGAATACAAGATTGAAGAATGTGCACGTGCTATGTCAGAAAACATCACTTGGGAAAAGAGGCCTTCATGGGATAGAATCTATCCTGGAAATGATCCTGACTTTACATTTCAAGACTTCTCCCAACCTTTACACCTCGTTGGTCCTCCCAACAATCCTAAGATCCCGAAAGAGTATTTCTTCAACAACGATCTCTTGTATCTCATTCATGGCAACACCGATCCAGCACACCGGTATGCTACATCTCTCTCCAAGTTCAAGGCCGCATCATACCTTCTTGATAATCTTGAAGACCAAATGAAGGGTTTGCACTCATCATCGGTCTCTAAGTACAATGTTGAAGCAGCTATGGGAATTCTTCACTGGGAAAAATTGCGCAGATGGTTTTACAAATGGAAGTTAACGTTCAAATCAAAAGGCAAGCCGTACACAAACCACCAAATTCTAGGCATCACAGATATTCCTGAAACTGAAAAGAGATTTGGTTACAACTTTCTCTACAAAATTGTGGTCAGACGAAGTGATGACAAAGAATATTCATTCAGTGAAGCTGACTATCATCGATTGAATCCTAATGACATCGAAGATTTGTATGTACTTAAGGTTCAAGGCAAAGTTCAAAATCTACCTGGCAGCCTTCAGTATGATCTCATCAAATCACTTCTAATCTTTGCTCGTCAACGCATCATCCGGGCAAGGGTTGAAGATGCACAACTAGGAGTTGAAAGTTATCAGACCTCTCTCAACTTCACCGCTCCACAAAAAAACATTCACTTAGGTATGAAGCCCTGCACATTCATCAGAAAACCATTTGGAGTTGTCTTCACCAAAGGAGAAGCTAGGAGATTCATGAGATACGATGAGACTCACAAGTTCGGGGATCAGACTCTCAAGTTGGTCAGAATTCAGCCGGAACAAAGACAGAAGAGTTATGATCAAGGAAACAAAAGGGGTTGGATAAGGATTGATGTACGAGAAGCTCTAAAGTTCATGGATAGGATCGACCAACGTTTGAAGTTCAGAAATCACATTCGTACACTGGAAAGCTTGGTTGGAGGAAGAGCACCTATTCCAAACATCCTCACTTACCGTCATCCTGATGAACCGTTACTCTGATTGATCTTCCTTTGGTACATCATTATCTAATATTATTTCATTATCACATTTTTTATATTACTATGGCTTGTGCACACATATCAGTGTACAACCCATAATTGTAAAGAAAGGACCCTGAGGTACGCATCAGTGCCTCAATCCTAATATAAGGAGCGAAAGCTTCTTACTTTTGAGTAGAATTAATTCACATTTTCAAAATATTCACAATTCTGCTCAAAAGGACAAGTATTCCCTCTCGTATTTAAAATCTCAAAAAGTTTGTTCACTATTTGAGGGGGAGTACTTGAATGACCTTTGTTCTAAAATAAAAGTTCTCGTTGGATTCTCCCCATAAAACTCAAAAGGCATATTTTAATCAAACGTTTCTCAAAAACAACATTTGATATGCTATTTTTGAGGGGAGAAAAAGGAAAAGTGATTAAAATATGATTGCAAAGTAGTATCTCGTGAGAGCTCGACTCAGATCTAACCCTCGAATTGACGAAACATCAAAAGTTAGTAAATCGAAAGGACTTGTCTTGGCCGGGCAATAATTTCAAGCTAGTCTAACTAGTGATGTAAGCGTGTCTCGAAGAGGACTTGTCCAAGTAGAGTGTACCAATTCGAGAAATTCTTAGTAAATAAGTACTTTGACGGGTCTAACTTCCTTACATAGGAATGTTAACAACTTCAAGTTAGTTATTAGGGCTAGTTATCACCTAAAAGGTGATAATGGATCCCTTTAACTAAGCAACGTAAACGTGTCCCTCGGGTACAAGTTTATTAAGAACGGATCGGTTCAAAAAGTGCTTACTCCTCCCGCATGTGCAAATTTATGAATTAATACACGAGCACATGTGAAGGGGGAGTCTTTCTCTAATGAAATCAAAACCCTCAAAGTGTTAACAAAAGTTTTATTCACAAACACTTTGAGGAGAATTTCAATCACTTGGTTCTAATGGCAACAATAGGACAGTCGAGGAGATATAAGGTTTACTAAGGTTAGGGAAAACTGTCCTATGATCCGCCAGAACCGGAGGGATCTACCCAGGGACAACACCAATAGATAGAGTTAGAAGTCCTTAGGTATGATATGAAAAAAAGAGTAATGAATGAAAGGGAAAGAAGGGGTTGAAGAATTAAAAAGAAAAGTAAAGAAAAGGGTGAAAAGAAATAGCCCTCCATTTGTTCAACCTTAGGGCAGACACCGGGTTCAATTCATCTACTACTGGTTGTTGCTAAGACAACACCGTTATTGAAGAACAAAGTCGTCATGGACCCAGTGACGCACTGCACTAAAACCTTCTAGCCACTCAAGTATCTCTCAAAAGGTGCTTGTTTCATTCTCACGGGGAACCGGTGTAATCTATCAACCTTCTCTTAGAGATAGTTGATATTGAAAAAGAAGGCCCTCTGCTCCATGCCTCCGCATAGGAAACCAAATGTGCACTTATCGAGTCTATAGCCCCGAGATTCATCATAAGATCTCATAGGAACACTGAACATTTCCACAACTGGTTGTCCCACAAGAAGGACGCCAGTTGTAAACTTTAGAGTCCTACACAAATGTTAGCAATCTACCGAGAACGTTTATGAGAGGAATTACTTATGTATTTTTCAATGATTGAACGGAAATCCTGCCAGGGTCAACATCAAACAGCCCTGACAGCATGTCACTTTGGTAACTCCTTTTGGGTTACGCTTAGTGTTCGCGGTGGTCTCAACATGGTCTACAGTCGTGGGGTGATCTCCAGCGACTCACCTAATCGTGGGTGTACTTTTGTATGTCCGTGTAAGCTCCTTCGGGAGTATCCGATTAGGAACGGCCTTGGTAAGGTTTAGAGAGAGTTTTCACACTATGCTGATAACAATCTCTAATTCCGAACCTATAAGTACCAGATGTTTATTACTAACAAAATTTCATGCAGGTACAACCACCATCGTGACACGGGTTCTACATGCTCATACATACATCTCAAAGTCCACAAAAGATTCTCACTAAAGATCGATGCAGAAAAGTCTAAGAATGATTCTATGTCAAAATGAATCCATACAGTTGAATGACAAAGATCTGAAGTTATGTGATGAAAGCAACGTCAAAGATGTATGAGCATGTTGGAAAGGCGGTAATCCATCAGAGGCAAAGGTAAAGGAGTGACTAAAGGCAGATACTTACATCATTGGATCACTTCAACAATGACGAACAAAGCTTGATGAACAAAGAATCACTATCCATCTAATCATTTTTTTGAAAACGTCAAGAGCTATGAATGTCAAAGATGAAAGACAAAGATGATGACGTCACGCAACCTTTGATGACCGACCCTTAGGGGGAGATTGTTAGGAACACGTCTTATTAATATCAAGTCTCGGTCATTAAGTTTTGTAATAGGTTGCTTTAATATGTTGTTTAGTTAAGTATTACTCATGTTTACATAAGTTTAGTTCATGTTTACATGTTTGGTTAAAGTCTAAGGGGCAATATTGACAATAGTGGAAACTCATGTAAGCCCCTAGACCCTATAAATAGTAATCTAAACCCTCCAAGGAGGGTGTTGGTTCTCTTAGGAATATCAAAGTTCATTTCATTTCATCTCTCAAGAGTTCCTTCCACTTTCTCTCTCTACTCTCTTTCTCTCTCTAAAGATCATGTGTTCTATGTTATAAAATGGTGACCTAACAACTTTAAAACCCAATTGGGCCCAAGATGGGCTAACGAGCCCAGGAAGTTTCGGTTGGAAAAATTGAACATAGATTTCGAAATAATTTTAAGAAACATTAAAATTGATTTTTACAAACTTTTATAAGATTAAATACGATAGCTTTTGTGAAAACAAAAGTTTTTTTTTCAAAAAATAGATTTTGGACTTAATTTGTAAATTATTTTCGTTATGGGACTAAAGGTGTAAAACTGTGAAACTTTCAGTTTTTTATGAAACTATAATATTTTGAATAAACTTGACGGTAGAAACTGTAAATAATCAACACTTAAATAATAAAGTGTAAAATAAATGTTTTGGACTAAAAATGTAATTACTTTTAACCTAAGGGTATAAAATGTAACCTTGGCAAAGTAAAGGGATAAAACATAAACATAATATTTTTACTTTAACCCTTTTTCATTTTTACATATATATAATATATATATACTTTTTAAAATAATTATATANTTTGTAAATTATTTTCGTTATGGGACTAAAGGTGTAAAACTGTGAAACTTTCAGTTTTTTATGAAACTATAATATTTTGAATAAACTTGACGGTAGAAACTGTAAATAATCAACACTTAAATAATAAAGTGTAAAATAAATGTTTTGGACTAAAAATGTAATTACTTTTAACCTAAGGGTATAAAATGTAACCTTGGCAAAGTAAAGGGATAAAACATAAACATAATATTTTTACTTTAACCCTTTTTCATTTTTACATATATATAATATATATATACTTTTTAAAATAATTATATACATATATGCTTTATATATATATATAAATATATATATATATATATATATATATATATATATATATATATATATATATATATATATATATATATATATATATATATATATATATATTATTAAACTTAAATAAATTTTACTACGAATAAAAATATTTAAATTAAATATTTTTATTAACGACATAACAACTCCGAATAATTAAACGATAAATGGAAACGTTATCGTGTCGAGAACATAAAATAACTATGTCAAGTTATTTTGGATATTTTAAATACAACGAGATCGATATCATCATACTTAATAAGTGGAACATGGCATTCATACATCGAATTTGAATCGCCGATAATAATATATATCACATTGATTTATGTCGCGAGTCGGACATAATTCATTGCTATTCGTAGCTAGTCACCGTTATTGTTTGGGTACTATCTGAGTCTTGTCATTACTACCGAAGTTAATACCTCACAAGTGAGTTTATAGTCCCACCTTTTAAATTTTTTTTAAACCCCATGGGGAGATACATGCGATAAATTGAACACAAGTATTTTTATGTATGCGATGAATTACCTGATATTGCCTAAGTTGACACCCGTGCAACAAGTCCCTCATATCACGAACATTAATCACTTGCGAGTGAGCGCGAATATAGTTGGTAGATCTATCGGAATGGCAGCCCATCACTACCAAGGTGATTACTTGGTAGGAAATGTGCTATATTCGAGGAAACATAGAAATTTTGCACATTTCTATTCACCGAGGGCCCCTTTCTCATTTACATTCTTTGTAATGTAGATGATTATTATTATCTTTTATGATATGTCGACGCGATGTTAAGGATTGAGATTCGTGAGGCTTAGGAGCAATATTGACACCCGATATATGTTTAAGTACATATATGTCACCCGGTTAATCAAGGCCAATCTACCTTGATTGTTTATTTCTAAAATACTTGACTTGTGTTCACACTGTTTACGAATTAAACTACTATGGATTCACTCAACCTTTGTGTTGACGTTTTTAGCATGTTTATCTCAGGTAATTAAGCGACATGATGGCACGGAGTTGGCAAAAAGGGCATACAGGACCTCCCTTTTCTATGGAATAATCATATCATTCTTTTCAAACTCACCACTCTTTTGTGAAACGTTCCATGCTTAGAAAATGTTTTGTAACTCTGAATATTTGAGTTTTCATTGAATGATATAAAACTTATCTTTTGAATTATTTTCTATGATTATGACTATGAATCTATGACGTAATTACCCCGAGTTAGACTTCCGCTGCTCATAAAATTTTCGGTGTGTTACAGATTGGTACCAGAGCCATGGTTATCACTAGGCCAAAAATGACCTTTCGTCACACATGGTCGTTTTTGAACGGTCACACGGTGACATTTTTACGTGACTAAATGTACCAGCGTTAAATAAACAGCTGTTAGGTCACCATATTAGTAAACACAAGTATACAAATGAAAGAAATGAGATGAGAATTAAACTTGGTTGATTAAGATCAATATGAAAGATGAAAGAACAAGAGTTTCCTTTAGATATGAAAGTAACCAACAAGAGAAAGGATTACATAGAGGTCTTATTTATAGGATGGGAGCTAGGGCAACACGCCTAGTCCTTCCTTTCTCTTAAACGTTTGGGCTTTAGGCCCATTGGACTTTAACTTAGACTATTACATAAAACCATACGAGTATTAAATAACGTAGCTAAATAAGATAATTTTAGCAACCTATTACAATAACTGAAATGACCGAGACTTGACTGAATAGTTGAAAACTATGATCCTAACAATCTCCCCCTAAGGATCGGTCATGAAGTATTGTTGAAGGATTGAAGTTCGTCACGGTCATCGAGGTTGCTTGACGTCTTTGTCTTTGGACTTTAACTGTTGACATTTGTAGCTTTAGACGTCTTCAAAATGATAGTAGTAGAAGTGATTCATCATTCTTTGTTCTTTGTCTTTGTTGATGTGAAAATGATAGATGATGTTGTAATCCGCCATACGTCACATTCGGTGTCTTCAATGAATTCGCTCCGTTCCGACATGCTCATACATCTTTGACTGTGCTGTAGTTATGCATTCGTAGCTCTTTGTCTTTGTTGTTGAAGATTCATGATTGTTGTCGTAGAATCTTTTCTTTAGACTGTGATGTTGCATCGAGCTTTCTTTGGCATTTGAGATGTATGTATGAGCATGTGGAAGTTGGTGTTCAAGATGGCATTTGTACCTGAAATAAAATAGTTAGCAATAATACAACCGGTACTTACAGGTTTGAACTAGAATTCGTCAACAGCATAGTGTGAAGACTCCTTCTAATTCGCGCCAAGGCCGTTCCTAATCGGATACCCCCTAAGGAGCTTACACGGGCACATCTAAGTACACCCACGATTAGGTGAGTCGCTGGAAATCACCCCACGACTGTAGACCGTTTGAAGCCATCATAAACACTAAGCGTAACCCACGAGGAATTACCGAAGTGACCTGCTGTCAAGGCTGTTTGATGTTGACCCTGGCAGGATTTCCGTTCAATCATTCGAGAAATACCTAAGTAAATCTCTCATGAACGTTCAAGGCAGATTGCTAAGATCTGCGAAGGACTCGATAATTTACAATTGGTGTCCATTGATGTAGAACAACCAATGTAAGATTCTATGTGTACCTAAGAGATCTTTGATGTATCTCGTGGCTCTAGACTCAATTAGTGCAACTTATGGTTTCCTATGCGGAGATTGGGGCAGGGTCTCCTGTTTCAATATCAACCAACTCTAAATAGAAGGTCGATAGATTACAACGGTTCCCCGTGAGAATGAAACAAGTATCTTTTGAGAGATACCCGAGTGGCTAGAAGGTTAAGGTGCAAGCGTCACTGGGTCCATGACGTCTTTTATCTTCAATACCGGTGTCGCCTTAGCAACAACCAGTAGCATATGAATTGAACCCGGTGTCTGCCCTAAGGTTGAATAATTTGGAGGGCTCATTTCTTTTCACCCTTTTCATAACGTTTCTTTTTAATTCTTCAACCCCTTCTTTCTCCGTTTCATTCATTTCTCCTTTTTCGAATCATACCTAAGGACTTCTAAATACTAACTATTGGTGATGTCCTTGGGTAGATCCCTCCGGTTTAGGCGGATCATAGGACGGTTATTCCTAACCTTAGTCACCTTATAACTCCATGACTATCCTAGTGATGCCTTTTGAAACCATTCATTTGAAAATCTCTCAAAGTGTTTGTGAAAAAAAACATTTTATAACACTTTGAGGGTTTTATTTTCTTATGAAATACTCCCCCTCCACATGTGCTTATGAATATTTTGCGGAAAATAACACATGCGGGAGAAGTTAGCACTTTAGAATTGATCCACTCTTAATAGACATGTACCCGAGGGACACGGTTACGTTGCTTAGTTAAAGGGATGCATTGTCAGTTTTTAGGTGACAACTAGCCCTAATAACTACCTTGAAGTTGTAAACATTCCATAAAGGAAGTTAGACCCGTCAAAGTAACGTCTAGTAAGAGTTTCTCAAAACGGTACAATCTACTCGGATAAATCCTTTCGAATACTAACGGTTTTTGTTTCGTCAATTCTTGGGTCAATTCTGAGTCGAGCTCGAGTGAGATACAATATTGCCACATCATATTTTAATCATTCTCTTTTTCTCCCCCTCAAAAATAGCATATCAAGTGTTGTTTTTGCAAGCGATTTTGATTAAAATATGCTTTTTGAGTCTTATGGGGAGTTATCATCAAAGATTTGAGATTTTAAGAACGATGTTTTGGTACAAGTACTCCCCCTCAACTTGTGGATACTCATTGAGGTGAAATGCTTGTCTTTTGAGTAGAATTGTGAAAAACTGAAAGGTTTAATAAATTCTACTCAAAAGTAAGAAGCCTTCGCTCCTTATCTTAGGATTGTAGCACTGAAGCGTACCACAGGGTCCTTTCTTTACAAGGTATGGGTTGTGCACTGTTATGTGTACACAAGCCTTAATAATTCACAATTAATCAAGAATGAATTAGAAATAATGAAAGGTTATACCAAAAGCTTATGTATGAGATGAGGTCAAGGCATTGAAGTCAGTGAACTTTGCATTGGGCCTCTGAAATGTCAGGATCGGAAACGATGGACGAACCCCGATATAACTTTCCAGCCTCCTGATTTGTTCCCTCCGGTTGAGCCTTTCTTCAATGGCATGGATGAAGTTCTTTACCATTCTTCTTGTGCTAGAATTCCAACGGGTATAACTTTCCAGCCTTCTTTTACTTTGTTCAGATCGTCCGTCAATCTCCCCACTAGACCATCACGAACTCTTTGCAAGGTAGCATCACAGAACTTATGAAGCTCGTCGAACCGCATGAACCGTAGCTGATTCTTTGAGTTGAGGTAAGTAACCCCGAACTTTGGTTTTTGGAGAATCATTAGTTGAGATGCGTCATGTAGTTCTTCGATCATGAGTTGTGGTTTGGTCAAGTTGAGATGATTCTGGTAGCTTTCAACACCTAACTGTAGATCTTCTACACGTTCACGGATGATCAGTTGTCTGATGTACATGAGCAAGGAAGAGATGAAGTTGTACTGAGTTGACGTTGGGAAGCCCCTCATTCTTCCTTGAACTTTCTCCAGATACATATCTTCTACGTCATCTAGATAAAGATGTGGGAAATCGGCTTCACAAAACTTGTAGAGCTGTTCGTCTTGCCTCTTAACCACTATTTCCTTCATGTAGACATAATCAAACCGTTTATCTTCCAGGATTTGCATGATTGCGACGATTCGGCCTTTGTTCTTCACATCACCGGATGTACGTTCACGTCTGTGAGTGTAGCCGAGCTTTCGTCGTTCTGACCAGTTCTGAATTCCAAACAAAGCGTCTCTGTTGTATTCCACAATAGAGTTGCTGAAAATAGGAGCGGTTTCTTCAATGTTTGGAACCTCATAACGAGCAGCTGGTACTGAAATCCTTAATGAAGACTTGTAGCGATCTTTGGAAGCTTTGATGTCGTGTTGCAGGTAGCGGAGATCATAGTTGAAGAAGAACCGATACGGAATTCTAGGCTTGTCAGCAAAGCCTTGAAGAGGTAAAGGTTTTGTCCAGTCGGTGAAGTACGGTTCGTTGTGTTTTCCATGGGCATCGAAGTTGCTTTCCGGATTAAGCCAATCAAAGGAGTCTGATAAAGCTGATGCAATGTTCTGCAAATGGTAGTCCAGCTCTATTTTGTTTCCTGATCGTGCCTTAAGAAAGTCACGAGCATCCTTGTTGATTCGCCTAAGTTCAGCTTTCGTCACTTTTTCCAGCTGAAGACCCGAAAGAATACTCTGAGCGTATTGTAAAGTGTTGCCCGGGAGTGGTTCTTCGGTTTCAAGCGGTGGATGAGCTTTAATCATTGTAGTGACCCATTCAGATTCAGGAGCCTCAGGAGCATCTAACCATGTAAAGCGTTTGGTTTGCTTCTTCTTACTCTTAGACTTGTCGGTCTGAGTTGTTGATGATATTCCAGCTTGTGGTTCAGGAGATTCAGTTTGAATGAATTCATGTTGTGGTTCCTCCTGTTGATCATCTTGCTGAAGCATGAATGGTTCTTCTGCTGCTGTAGGTCCAGACTTGGGTGCTGAACTTTGTGGTTTGCGGGTAGAAGTCTTAGATGCTGGTGGTTGTCTGGATGATGATGGTTTGCGGATAGACTTGGATCTTTTGCTTTGTGAGTCTTTGTCCGGATCATCGTCTTTTCTTGGACGTTTGCGTGTACCAGCGGCTTCTTTACATGACTCTGTTGCCCTCAGGGATTCAAGTAATGCAGCTTCTTCATCAGTCTTTTCTACCTTTTCAGCAAGTTTGGAAGCTAACAAAGTTTCCAGTTGTTCCACGGTTAAATCCACAGGCTCAGTAGGAGGCCTGTTCGTTTGCAGATAGAAAGGAGTTGACTGAAGCGTTTTGACGATGTTTTTACGAATCCTGATGTCTAGCTCATTTCTGATGGGTTTCAGCAGTTCAGACAACTCTGGAGTTACTGTAGATACAAGATTTTCACCCAAGTATTCTTTGGTGTAGTCTTTGATCATCTCTTCCATATCTGCTGTCATGTACTTGTCAACTTGAGCTTTAGTCTGCATTAACTCCTGTACTTTATCAGAGAGCTGAGTAACCAGTGTAGTCATTTTCTTCATTTGGTCTTGAAGATCACCATCGTATTGTTGTGGTGTTCTCCTAGTCCTTGAAGATCCCGCAATATGCTTTGCCCGTAAAAATGCTTTTGTAGTTCTCAGACTGGCTTTCTTCATTCTTGGTCTTTTTGCTTTTGGTGGTGGTGGTGGTGGTGACTGGTCTGATGATGATGATGATGGTTCTGCATCTTTATCTGATTTAGAGTGAGGTGCAGATGGATCTTTAGGTGGTGTACCTTGAGGGATTGGAGGTCGTTCCGGTGTTGGAGACCTATCCTTTGGCGGTGATGGCATATCGGTGTCGAAGAATTGATCATCTTGATCTTGATCATGGGGTTGATCATCAAGATTTTCTTCTGCCGGTTCCTCTAAGTTTTTCTTACTCAACTCCTCTTCTTCCTGACCTTTGGCTTCGACCTCTGGAATTGTTGTCTCAGTTTCCTTTTGTAGTTCATCTGTAGCCTCTTCAACACCAGCATCTTTTATAATAGTGTTACCCTCAGCATCCTTTTCCAGTTGTTTTGTTGTTGTTTCAGTTGCTGTTGGAGGTATCACTGTGCTGCTAGAACCACCTTTTCTAGCTTGGAGTTCAAGTTGTTGCTGATGAGCTTGTTGCAATTGTAGGTTGAGACGAGCAGCCAATTTGAGCTTTTTCTGCTCTTCCTTTTCCAGGTATCGTGTATCAATGATGACGCTTTTCAGCTTGCCTTTGTCAGTTGAAGGTTCAGATTCAGGTTGTGCAGTTTCTTTATCATCATTCCCAGGTTCACGGATGACAATTCCTTTTCTTGGTTGTTGTTGTTGCTCATGGAGAGTTTCTAAACTTAATTATTTTGCCAGTTCGATTTCAGGATCCTCTTGAGAAACATACCTTATTTCATAGTCCCCTCCTTCATCTGTGTCGGTTTCGGTTTCGGAGCCAAATTCTGACCCACTAGCTTCTGATGGTGGTGGTGATGGTTCAGGTGTGATGACTTTCTTCTTGATGACTTTTCGTTTCGGAGCTGCAGCAGGCTTTGACTTTGGTTGTTTAGGAGTTTGCGTACTACTGGAGCTTCCAGACCTAGCACCTCTATTGCTGCGAGTCTCCCTTATGTATCTGGGAATTTCTTCGGTTTCAGAAATGCCTACTCTCCCAGCTTTGTAGGCTAAGTCGTAGATTCGGTAGTTCGAAGATGCATGAATCTTGTCATTCAAAAGATTGTCTGGTATTCTCAGGCCTGTGGTCCTTGGAGTGAACTGAATGGACTTGACGAAAGCAATCTTGTCATCGTCCACAATGCTGTGCTTTGGTTCGGTACGGTCAAACATCCTTTGGCGAAATTCAGGAGTTTTGCCAACGAGGTAGTCAATGAGCATCTTGGTGAACCTTAAGAAAGGAATCATGGTTCGACCAGTAGTACAGATCTGAAAGATGATGTCGCTCATGATTGGATCTGCAAAGTCAATGTTGGCCTTGCTCATCATCCCCCAGAATACTTGCAGATGGGATAGTCGGGGATGTTCATGACCACTCTTCCGTCCCATGATAGATCTGATGATAAGCATGTAAAATGTTCTCCAAGGTTGAGGTAGATACTTGACGTTTAACTTTGACAGTATAAGCCTGGAGGACTCTTCTGTATCATAACCAAGCTCAATCATGTAGTCGAGTACTTCAAGCTCTGTCAACATCGGTTCATATTCATTGGAAGTAGGGAGCATTAGAACCGTCCTTAGAACATCTAGATCAACTTCGTATTCCTGTTGTTCTAGAGTGACCTTGAATAAGCATCATCCAAATTGACCTGAGCAGTGTGCCAGAACTGGTGAATGTAGAAGGTTGGAACAGAAGCAGACTTCGTAAGCATGCTCTTGCACGGATGTGCCAATAGAATGTCTTTGACGATCCGGCAAGAATCTTCAGTAATCCTGAGCTTGTTGAAGTCTATACGAAGATTGTTCTTGCCAAGGGTCACACAGTAGTCAGCTGGAACTATTTCACCAAGTGTTAAAAGTGGAAGATTCTGTGCGGGTGCGTTTTCTGCTTGTTGTTGTGGTTGAGCCATTGTGTACTGAAAATATGATGTCATAAGATCAAACATTCAACTTGTTAGTTTGTAAGTTAGCGTACGAGTTTGATACTTAAGACCATTTCATTTCATATTTTGCATGCAAGTTTCATTAAGCTCGTGAGATGTTTGTTATGACGATGATAAATTGTATGTAATCTAAGACGTAATGATAAGCATTCTACACACATAGTTCAAGTTAAGTACATCTAAGGAGTTACATAAAAATTAAACATCCACCACTTAATGAAACAACAGTCACAAATACAATAATACAAGTTCACAAGAATACAACTTAGTTTTTATAAAGTTTACAAATTATACAAACTTTTCAAAAAATAGCCTAAGTGTGATCTCGATAAATTTGTAAAAATGTGATCTCGACAACTCTCCAATTCAGTGATCTCGATAACATTTGCATTGGTTGTTCTCGATAACTTTCAAACTGAAAGATCTCGATAACTTGCAAACCAAATGTTCTCGATAAAATGAATCCAAGGTTTGCGATAGCTTTGTAGGATTTCGATAAGAGAAGTGATCTCGAAAACAACATGATTTCGATAAATTTTATAGAAAAGATTGCGATAGATTATGAAGGTATTTCGATAATTTTCATTATGAAGTATCTCGATAATCAAATCGAATGATTTCGATAAAAGTTCTCGATAAAATCACTTTGTCGAGAATTCTTATACAAGAACTCTCGAAATCATCATGTAGACGTACGTATGTGAAAAATTGTTGATTCCTTGTGTGAACCTGCGACAATTGAGTGCAGAAACAAAGTTAAACACACAAACAACAAGCACATACATGATTTCGATAAGAGTGCATAAACCCTAAATCATCTAGATCACATGCAAACTGAATTCATGTCGTTATACCAATGAATACAATCAATTCAAGCATAAATAAACAGCTTATAATCACTGAAAGGGTNTTCTCGATAAAATCACTTTGTCGAGAATTCTTATACAAGAACTCTCGAAATCATCATGTAGACGTACGTATGTGAAAAATTGTTGATTCCTTGTGTGAACCTGAGACAATTGAGTGCAGAAACAAAGTTAAACACACAAACAACAAGCACATACATGATTTCGATAAGAGTGCATAAACCCTAAATCATCTAGATCACATGCAAACTGAATTCATGTCGTTATACCAATGAATACAATCAATTCAAGCATAAATAAACAGCTTATAATCACTGAAAGGGTATAAATAACAACACAATGGAAAGACCCAAATTTGCGAAATCCTCAAGAACATCTAGATCACGCAAAACATGATTATGGAATGATTCAAGCACAGACATATGTTCTAATATCCCTAACAAACATATCCCACCAATAATATCCAACAAAACAACACAATCTCTCAAAAATCAATATTAGCGAAAACCTAGATCATCGAAATTCTACCAAACGTGTTTTGTGTTATGATTTGAGCAACCTAGCATGATTATATAACTGATAAACACAAAAGCCCTATGGTTACATCATCAAAACATCACGTTTACAAGATTTCTATACCTAGCGTAAACCCTAGGTCACGAATTCAAAACCATGCAAAATCTAACCGTTAAATTTATAATTCCTTGTAAACCCTATGTTAAAATAGTGTTAAGATCATAAATTAACTTACGGTTTGTCGATTAATAGAACGGATTTGCAAATCGATTCTTGGCCGTGTGATGTTTGAGAGAGAAGTTATAATATTTGAATTTTTGTGAATAGCGAAAAAACGGGGGGGGGGGTGTTTGGTTAGGTGAGATTTTGTAACTTTCAAAACTTGGCAACTTAAGTCCCTTAACTACAAGAATCTAATAATAAGTCCTAAATAACATTATTAACGATTAACTTAACGACTTATGGCAAAAACTATCTTCTAAGGCATATCCTAAAAAGAAGAAATGTCAAGTTAAATTGACTTAACTAAATTCCGTGAAATACCACCAAAATTAAAAGCAAAAATACTAAATGTGTTTAAACAAAATGCAAGAGCACATCTTTGAGTAAAATTTTAAAATTTTAACGAACATTCTCCCCCTCAACATTTGGTCATAAAAATGTGGAAAATTTTGAGAGACCAAAGTGTTGAACGAGATCGTGTGCTTGCATTTGTGAGCCAAAATGAAAATAAAAATACTAGAAGAAAATAAAAGAAAATCTTTTTGATATTTTATGGTTTTTTCAATTTTTTCTTTTTGTTTTTCAATAAATATTTACAAAAGATAGTTTTGGTGTTTGACTCCATTAATTGTTTTCCAGAAGAGTTTTTAAATCCTCTGGAGTCAAACAACGCATACCAATTCGGTGAACGAGTTCAGTAAACCTAGCCGGTGGTAAAGGTTTGGTGAACAAGTCTGCTAATTGGTATTCTGTACCCACGAAGTATAACTCTACTGTACCCTTCTCGACATGCTCCTTGATGAAATGATATCGGAGATCGATGTTCTTGGACTTGGAATGTAGAACCGTGTTGCAGGAAATAGCAATGGCACTTTTTGAGTCACAGTACATCGGAATCTTCTCGAATGAGTAGCCATAGTCCATCAACTGCGTACGCATCCAAATGATTTGAGCACAGCAGGCAGCCATAGCCACATATTCTGATTCAGTAGATGATAGTGAAGTGCAGTCCTGCTTCTTAGATTGCTGGTATGTGCTTAAACACATACCTTTTCTTGACCAAATTAAGACCTAAAAGACCAAAAACCCGCTAATAAATGCCAAATATATGTGTTTTTGTGTTTTTCTACATGCAGGTAAGAAAATATGAGAAAACGACAAAAACCGAGACAAAATCACGAAAAACGAGCACGAGAATGGAAGAAGTAACTATTTATAGCCGGGAAGTGAATCTGAGCCAAAAATGACAAAAGAAGTCCCTGAAGATTTTAAAGTTTCAAGAATAGTCCCTGAGAAAAGTTTGAAGGAAATTACAAATTCAGTCCCTCATCTTTCCCACATTGTCAAATTCAGTCCATTAAAGATACAAATTGAAGAATTGACAATTCAGGTCCCTCAAGAAATCATGAAATGACAAGACAAGCCCTTGGATAGTATTTATTAAAGTTGGCAGAAGTGGTCCCTATAAAATCAGATTGTACACATTTGGTCCTTGTCAATTTTTATACTAAACCTTAAAAACCTTACTAATCTAATACTAACCTTTAACCCATTTAATAAACCCAATCCAAATCCCTACCCTTTACCCAGCCCAATACACCCTAAGCCCACTCCCAAAATAACCCGGCCCCCTTTACCCTTATTTATAACCCATTTAAATAAAAATAAAAAAATTTATACCCGCGTATATTTTCCCCAATTTCACCCCTAAGAACCCTAATTTACCCACTGTCAAATCCACCCAAATTACCTCATCATAATCTAATCATTGCATCTAGAAGGTGTCAGGACTATGTCAGAAAGTGCCAGAAGGGACACGTGGACAAATTGAGCACTGGAAATCACTAGAAGAACCAAGAGGATAAGGGACGAAGAAATTCCTGAAGATTCGAGTGGGATTCCATCCAGGGAAGAGGATAAGCATTCTAGAAAGCTTCTTGAAGATTCAAACCGCCTTTCACAGGCTATAAATAGGATCCTTAGTCCATGGTTGTAGGTGTGTAGGAATTAAGCTTTAGAATAGGTGTTAAGCTTTCCAAATTCTCTTGTATTCAGCACTTTGTACTCAAGTTTTAGTGTTTTAATAAAATTAAGTTTTCCTTATAAGCTCTTTTACTTTACTGCATCATTTAAATTTCTGCTTATTTTACTAATTGCTTATTTGCTTTTAAAGTTATTCTAAATACTTAGCTTAATTTAGCTTTCCTTTACTGCTTTCCACAAAATAAAAAAAAATAATAAAAATAAAAAAATAAAAAATAAAAAAAAAAATCAGGGAAGCTAATAAGCTTTAGCTTATTGTTTATTCACTGCTAAGGAGTGATAAGCCAAGAAAGGAGAATAGGAAGTTCTTGGCCTATCCAAAGATAGGCCACTGTGGAACACCTCTCATTGAGTCAGAGGTAAAACTGGTAAGTTCTTTGGTTCCTTCTAGCTTATTAGTAGTTTTTCCTAGCTGTTAGTATTATTAGCTATAGTTTACAGTCTTTAGTTCTTATCTAAGTTACTCATCTTAGGTTTCAAAGGTTGAAGTATCTAGCTTTCTGCATTTATAAAAGTCTTAGTATTAATCTGCCTTAAAAATCTTATTTGCATTTGTAGAACTTAGTGGTCAAACACAGTGGATTAGTGTTGCTGTAAGTCTTATATAAGATAGTGATTAAGTTTACATAAGCTGTTTCTGCACTAGAAGCCTAAAGCTCATTTGCATAGTGAAACTGCCTTGTGCAGGGGTGTTTGGATTTAGGTGAATTTAGGTAATTTAGGGGTCATTGAGTTTAGTTCTCTGCATAAACTAGTATCTTAGGTAATAATAGAGTTCTATAAATCAGAAACTTGCATTATATTTCACTAAAAGTCAAAATATAACCCTAGATTTAAAATCTGTCACCATAATAGAAGAACAGTAGGTATAATTCAGATTGTAGGTGCATTTTAGGTATCTTTAACATAATTTAGGGTTATTATAGCTTAATATACCATAAACAAGTAACTAGGAACAATCAAATTTGGTAAAAGTCAAATCTTAGGTTCTTAATAAAAAGTCAACTCTGCAGTCTTACATCAGTTTAGGCAGATCTTTAAGAGTATCCCTAGGCTTCATTAGGTGGTTAATCTTGGATAAAATTGCTGTTTTAGTATCTCTGGTGGTTAGACTACAAGTTTCAATAAGCTTCTTTCATTCACAAGTCCATATAAGTCCTTAAAATCAAGCCCAAAAACTGCTTGTCTCTGTGCATATCCCCTGCTACCCAGTCACAAGGCCTAGTTCATCAGCTCATAAGTTGATTTCTAGTGAAGCTTTTGGAGAGCTTTTTGGGGCTAAACACTCACAAGCTGGAAAATTTTCAGAATCTACCTTTGGATGACATTTTAGTGCTTATTTGATCAGCTTATTTGGCCTTTAAAGTCTGTCCCATTTCTGGTGTATGCAATAAGCTGTGGAAGTGCTTTTTCTGCTTATTTATTGTGCTTTTCTGTGTTTTCTTTGTTCATTAGTGCTTAATTAGGTATTATTTAGGTCTTGTAAAAGTTTGGTAAAATTTGCTCATAGTTTGCTTATTAAGTGCTTATTTCCCAACTGCTTATTGTGTCCAAACAGCTTATTAGGGTTTCAAATTAGCATTTCTTATTTTTCCTAGGTTCCTTAACTTATTTTAGAATTTCCATAAAATTTTCAGAATTTTCCAAGTTGTTTTGCTATTTTTTTATGTAATTTTAGTTTTTAAGTACTTTTTAATTACTTTTAATTAGTAATAATTAAATAAAAATCCAAAAAAAATAGTTTTTCAGTTTTAAAATTACTTTTTAGTTATTTTAAATTTTTAGAAAAATAAATTTTAATTTTCACCTTATTTTTCTATTTTTAGTATTTTTAATAATTAGTTAATACTTAAATATTAGTTTTTAATTAAAAATAAATATATAAAAAACCAAAAAAATATATTTTCTAGTTTTTAAATTACTTTTAGGATATCTTAAAATTTTCAAAATTATTTTTCCATTTTTCTTAGTTAAATTTCTATTTTAGTTATTAAAAGTAATTTTAAGTAATAAATAAATAAATAAAAAGTAATAAAAAGTATTTTAAATATATATAAAGTTTAAATTTACGTTTTAAACCCTTTAGAATTTAGAATTTACTTTTAGGACTTAAGTTTTCCCTAGTTGACTTAGTTTTTCCCGAGAATAGCTCGGGAATTTAGGATTCGATCCCGTTTTACGTTTAGGTTTTTAATTTCCGTGTTTTACGTGTTTTTTCCGTGCTTTACGTGTTTACTTGTTTTGCGTGCTTTTATTTGTAGAAATTTAGGGTTCCCTTAGCCTGCACGAACGATTCACTTCACGAATCGCGAACACGAACCACCGAACCAAGTCTTAGCCTTCGTTGGGAGAAACGACCCGGGGATACATATTTACCGGTGCTATCCTCGGACTTTTTATATTTGGTTGTCTACGGACACACCAATTGCCAAGACACAAGCTTGTCTCCAAGAAACTGTAAACCACCAGAAGTACTTTTTCGTGTATCCATACACCCTGCATGATCAGCGTCTGAAAAAGCAATTAGTTCAAAACCAGAATCCTTCGGATACCAGATCCCCATATGAATGGTTCCTTTCACGTATCGAAGGATTCGTTTAGCCTCATTGAGGTGACGTTCAGTAGGACGCGACTGATAGCGAGAGCACATAAACACAGCAAATACAATATCCCGTCTGCTAGCGGTTAGATACATGAGCGACCCAATAATACTCCAGTATTTTGTGGGGTCTACCATTTTCCCATGTAAATCCGCATCTAACTTAGTGGTGTTTGACATTGGGGTATTGTGTGTCACAACTGGTCATTCCATGTTTCTTTATTATTTCAAGAGCATATTTTGATTGACTTAGGAAAATACCACGGGGAGATTGATGAACTTGTAATCCTAGAAAGAACGTAAGTTCACCCATCATTGACATTTCAAAATTTAGTTTCATTAATTTTGCAAAAGCATTTGAATACTTTTTGTTAGTAGATGCAAAAATAATGTCGTCTACGTAAATTTGTACGATTAAAACGTCTTCCCCGTATCTTTGGATAAATAAAGTTGGATCTATCAAACCTTTGGTAAAACCATTAGCAAGTAAGAAAGCAGTAAGTTTATCATACCATGCCCTGGGGGCTTGTTTGAGACCGTCGAGAGCCTTCTTAAGTCGATAGACATGGTTTGGATGCTCTGGGTCTACAAATCCTTCCGGCTGACTGACGTATACCTCCTCACGTAACTGACCATTCAAAAATGCACCACACCTACGCCGAGTCAATGATGAAAACATCCCACCATACTCAAGAGCAACAAAAGAATAAGCATAGACAATGACTTAATTTCTTAAAAGACCATCAAAGGATGGAAAGCACAAAGCTTAATAAACTGTGAAAAAGATACTTCATAAGATACAGAAGCTTTAAAAAATTGAAGCCAGTGACCCGCTTTTTCAATCATTAGTGACAGAAATAATTGCAAGATAAGACGACATCACATAAAATTACAACTAATA
>LBNU01035026.1:154721-166942 GCA_014162995.1 Artemisia annua
TTTTGATTCTTCAAGAAACAGGTGTGTTTGTTCCTTGTTATGAATCAATAGTTTGCCCCTTTTGATGACTTTTGTGTTAATCCGAATGGTATATGGTTCTTTTTGTTTCTGAATCGATTTGGTATTTCGTATATCTTTTAAAATACCTATCCCTAGGTCTTGTATTTGCTTTCGGTATAATGATTGATCGGATTTTTTTGCAAGAATTAGAGGTGCCTCTTTTCTAGATGCCAGTAAGTTAATTATGTGGCGACTAGAAAGGATTGGTATCTTTATGAACACAATAAAATGAAAGCTTTTGATTATTGTTGTTCGTATAAGGTTTTGCAGAAAAAATTATACCGAGACCTGGGTTTTTTTATTTTTTCGATTCAAAACAGAAATATAGAACTTTGGTATATGATGATTTTGGTTAGTGAATCCAAACCGCTCTGATACCAATTGTTGGCCACAATCGTGGATCTTTATTGGTCTAACGTTCAAATCACAATATACCAGAATTGAAATTGAATTGAAATAATCACTAAATAACTTTTTTATAACTTGTAATAATAATTTGTCATCAATGTAATTGTTTACAGAATTTGTTCTATTTATAAGAAGTGAAAAGGTGTGTTTGAATGGTTGTGTTGGTTCGGTTCTAAAAGGTTCGACCAACAGTTGTGTCGCTTCAATTTGTAACTGCCATTTGACAGTTATTTCTAGAGTTGACTTTTTTAATGTTGACTTTGACTTTCGGGTTTGACCCTTTATATGGGTAGAAAGCGGGTAAGATTGAGATTAACCCAATAAGCAGCTGTGCAACAAACAAATTACGTTAGAAATGGAAAAGATATGAACAAAAAATAATTTTGGTTAACCAAACGACCCCCCCCCCTTTGACCCAAATTGTTTTGACCCGTTACCCACCCTTCCTTTTTACCACCGCTAATTTACTTCGTCATACCTTGAGAGTATAATCTGTCACCACACTGGCTTCTTGACCTTTCGTTGCAGCAGCCTGAATAACAACAAAACGAATATTAAGATTTTAAAATTTTGATTTCAACCATGAAGGATTCAAAATGCTTGTTGTATGTGGAGGATCAAATTTTTACTTTCATGTACATATCGAGATCAGGATCAGGTTTTATTTTTGCATCTCTTTCTCTTCTTGATAACTCTGCTAACATCTCTGCAATTTTATGTACATGAACATGTTATACGAAACTCTAGAACTTTATAAAAAAATAATGACAGAAATGATTAAAAACTAACCGTAACGTGATCCAATGCCTTGACTGTTGGTCCCTAATGAGAGTCGATATGAAATTGCAATAATTACTAAAATCTGAATAACTTTATTAAATCGGTCTAAACTTGTGTCACACCCCCAAAAATGGTTTGCAGCGGAAAGTAATGTTTTTGGGGTGCAACTCAATTGGTACCACAACACAAGTGCAAAGAACGGTTTCATCTCATTCATTTAGAATAAAATAGTTTAACAAAATATGTTGAATTTACATTGTTAAAAGTAATACGGAAGTAGGCCTTTAGAAATAATTCAAACGGTCCCTGTATGAATATCAGAGTCTTCTATGACCATGCCATGCCCTGCCAAAACCTCCTGTAGCGTGCCATTGCATAAAAACCTGAAAATACATGCTAAAGTGTCAACACAAAGGTTGGTGAGTTCATAGAGTTTAATGTAAAATGAATCGCTTTAAAATTACAAATCATTTTATGACACTTGGGGGTTCAACCATGACTTGAGCTCGACACCTAATTCTAACATCATTTACATTTTCCAAGGACATTCAATTCATGAGCTTCCAATCCTAAGCCTTAATCAAGGTCTTACCTTCAACACATAAGCACCTACAAAATGGTTAAATAATTGAACCATAAGCGAAAACGCTTAGTAAGTAACCTGTAATAACATATAATCATATAAATATCATCAAACACACGTTATGAATACATTACCAATCATCATCCAGTTATAGAAACCTAAGTCAAATCAAACCAAGAACATATCATGCTAGTTCTTCAATCTTGACAAATAATAAAGTCATCATTTTCTAGTATTACCAATATCCACATACCTTAGTTAGTCTAATGCCAATAGACTAACAAACACATTGTCAACACATAACTAAGTCTTTAGCAATTATCCATGTCTTCTACGTCAAGCCTTCCTATGCCTTAACACAATTATTCACAAACACATAATATGACAATTATGTAACATGTTATAGTCATGGTTACTTGCCTTGAATCCAAGCTAATATTACCAATAAGTCACCTTCCTTTTCTTTGCTTGCTTTCCTAGTCAGATAATCACTAACACATATTAACACGTCTAATTTAAATAATAATTAAGGGTGTCTAACCTATCCATGACAATAACTAAAACCCATCTTCATTATTTACAAGATCATATCCCAAAATTACCTATTTGCTTTTAATTCAATAATTGACCTTAACTCAATTTCATAAATACTTTAATACTAGATTTTAAATATTAATTACCCAAAATCCTCAATCTTGCTTATGAACCCTAACTCTTCAATTAGCAATTAAATTAAGATATAAATATTACTTACTTATATAGAATCATTGCTAGGGATTCAATCCTTGAACTAAAACCCTAAACCTTCATAACTTGGTCATAAACAAAGCCCTTGTCTTCTCCCTCTTTTTTTATTGTTGTGTTGTCACACCCAAACCACACACTCTCTCTCCTAGAACTCTTTGGAATGTATTTGAATGCTAAAGAAGTACTTAGTAATAAATATTAGGTACTAGTTTAATCACTTGGCAAGTTAGTCCTTGCATGCTAGAATAAGGTAGTTCTAGTACTAAAACGAGTTGGTTCTAGTACTATTACAAGTTGGTTCTGGTACTAACTTGCGATTCTGGGAACTTAGGTCTCTCAAGTTCTTTTCTCTAATGCTTGGGCCACATCATACTTTCTACTTTCATATTACATATACTTTGAACAACCTCCTCTCTGGCGAAAAAAAGCGAAACCCGATACCCTAACATCCCCTGCCGAATCTTTAAACTTTTTTATTATCCATTCTCCACTATTGTGCCTTAAATTAGTTTAATAATTTAAGGATCTATCGTGGGTTGTGATACATAAATTGTTTAAGCATCTTTAGGATTTTTGGTTTGCTTTGCTATTTTGTCTTGTTTGCATGCATTATTATAGCTCAATTATATCCTGCTTGTAATTCAAGGTCAAGATCTAGCTCACAACGTTATTTACAATAACCCTAATATCTGTTTAGAATACTATCATGCGAGTTTTTATTAGTGCGTTGTTTTAAACCCTAGTTCTTATTAGGGTTTCTACGTTAATTTGAAGATAGACGTTACTCGTTCTTCGTGTTTTTAATTTTGTTTGCATGGTTTGATGATGAAAGCGGGATTTTTGGATTCGGGAGGAGGAGGTGGAAAAAAGAAGAAGAATGGTAATGATTTGATTGGTGCTAGTTTGGATCATGTGACTATGGAGTCCACTATGTTGCATGATCATATAAGTGGTGTGGATGGGTGATGCGTGGTTTTGTGACCTTACAACAGGTTTTACCTCTCAAGGGATCTCAAGAGGCTTACAACCCCACCAGGCAGTGTACCTGACCGATGTAGTATAGGATAGTGGTAAGTACGGGGGATTGATCGTTCTCTCACAGGGAATAGTGTTCGTTAGGATAGAAAAACTACTCTAATAGGTCTAAGGGTGAAGGAAGATTCTTTTTGTATTTTTATGTTTTTATGAAAGCAAGTTAAAATCTCGGTTTTGAAGGAGTGGGCGGAATTAGTTGCTAGTCAACTAACCCAAGATACCAACAATTGCAAATAAAATAAAATATCTAAACTATTTGGTTGTGAAAACAATATGGAGAAAAGTGTGTTTACTTAGACTTCATTACTCCCTAACTATCTTTTACCGGTTAATTGGTGTATGTATTACTTGCGTGGATGACGGGTGTATTCCTTAACAATTCATGGGGTGGCATACATATCTCCCCAATTCTATGAGCTCTTATCTCCTCCTACAACTATGCGTACACATAATCATAGGGATTGTAAACAGTGGCTCATGCGTTAAATACTACCTTAATAACCTAGTATGCCTTAGTTACATGTTTCTTAAGACGTTCAAGCATGTTACCATATAGGAGTATTGCCAGTTTTCTTAAGCCTAACATTGATGAAACATTCATCCCAACAAAGTAATAACACACCAATCAACCAATAATTAATAGTTAGGTTTCATTAGATCTAAGCAAACACAAGAAAAATCTAGCCTAGCATGTTAATTGAAAGACAAGCATAAGATATAATTAACCAACACATAGACATATTGATTAATTTAAGTGAGGACTTATCTTTAATTGAACATGAAGGATTCAAGGGTGAAAAACCCTTGAAAATACAGCCAAATTCGTCTTTAGGGTTTTTCCCAAACTTGTACCAAAAGTTCCACACTAATGAATGAAAAATAGAAAAGTATATATAGATTTTACATTCTGACGGCGTCAGGTTATGGGTTCTGACGCCGTCAGCTCGCCGTCATTAGGGTTCTCGGATGGCCTAGATCTACTTCTGACGCCGTCACTTGTAAATGTGCTCTGGGCCGTCACTCTTTAGCATTACACCTGACGGCCTACTTTCTCTAACACCTGACGCCGTCAGGTGTAAACATCTTGTTTTCTTCATAGGGCGTCTAGTGTAATCTGGCTTCACTCTTTTGTCAAGGTTTGCTGACGGCGTCACCTTGTGACTCTGACGCCGTCAGGTTGTAATTTCTGCTTCTTTTGAGACTTTGTCGTTTTCTTCACTTTTATGCTCCAAAAACGTCCAAATATGCATGTTTTCCAGAATTCTTCTCAAAAGTACCTAAAATGACAAAAGGAATGATTTAGGGCAATATTTGATCACATTTATACGAATTAGGGCTTAAGTGACCCCCTAAAAGCGTAACACTTTTCGTCTTAATAATGGGGATGGGGCGGTTAATACCAATAAGGCGACTGATCTAGGGGCTGAACATACAAGTACTCAATCGACTCTTATTGTTGCTCCTTTATCAAGTGGTATGTTTACTTCTCATTTGAATTCTGTTTCGTTGGCTGATAATGAGGTTCTGTTGGCTGCTAATGATGCGTATACGGGTCATAATGAGTATCTTGGAGACAAAGGTGTTGGGGTTTCTTACGTGGTGAATAAAAGTGGAAGTGAGCTAAATTATGAAAATATTAGTCCTACTACTTCTACTTCATCACCTCAGGTTGCTCTTCCTAAGACGAGTTTCGATGTAGCTTTGCAATCACAAAAGTTTGGTACACATGGGGACACGAGTAATTCTAGAGGGAGTGGTAATGTGGTTGCAAATTCTGTTAAAAACCCTTCTAATGAATGTACCACAAGTGTTTTGAAACAGCCCCAATCTACGAATGACCTAATATGAAGCCGGTTTCTTATGCGGGTGTTACGTCTACTGATTCTAAAAAGCACAAATCTAATTTTCGTAGGCTGGAGTGTAGCAAGAAATCGAATGATGTGGATTTGTCTGTGCCTATGAAAGTGGTAGAAGAGGTAAATTCCAGATTTGAGAATACTTTATATGGTTATTTTCTTGGTAAACGTATTGATTTTCCGATTGCTGATTATTATGTGCGCAATGCGTGGGCTAAGTATGGCATTCAAAAAGTTATGATGAATGCGAAGGGCTTCTTCTTCTTTAATTTTACCTCTCTGAAAGGTGTTGAAGATGTACTTGAGAACGACCCTGGATGATTAGGAATGTGCCTATAATATTTAAAAATTGGACTTTAAACACTAATCTCCTCAAAGAGGATTTGACCAACATTCTGGTGTGAGTTAAATTCCATGATGTCCCACTTGCTATGTTCTCGGATGATGGCCTTAGTCTCCTAGCCACATTGATTGGTACGCCGAAAATGTTAGATGCTTATACTAGTCAAATGTGCTTGGAATCATGGGGTCGAAATAGTTTTGATAGGTGCTTGATTGAAGTCAAGGCGGATCAGGTACTTAGGAAGAGCCTCACTGTTGAGATACCATTACTTGATAGGACGGGTTCTACTTTTGAAAAGATTCGGGTTGAATACGAGTGAAAACCGCCTCGGTGTGATACGTGTAAGCTTTTCGGTCATACGCAGCTTGATTGTCCTGAGTCTGTTCCACCTCCTACTCAGCCTAAACAGAGTGTTAATGATGGTTTTCAAATAGACAATAACAAGAATAAGGGTAAGAACGGTGGTCACAATGCTCCGGGTAAAAGAGGTTTTACTAAACCTGCTATGGGTCCTAAGTTTAGGTATCAACCTAAAGCGCCTCCTCCTGAACCCAAGAAGGTGGATACTACAAAGAAGAAGGCCGCTGATGTGGCTAGTACGAGTGGTACGAAGATTTCTACATCAAACCGGTTTGATGCCCTTCATATGGATGATACTGATGACTTTGGTATTCCTACCAATGAAGTGACTAAGGATGTGAATTCTGGTATTCTAAAGGAAGCTAAGGAGGACGGGTCTTTAGAGACTGTTAATGCATCACAAGAACCGCTTGTGAGTGATTCAATGGGAACAAAGGAGGTTGGCTCTACTCCTATAGTTGTGAAAATTGGGGAGCTTAAAAAGCTACTTATTTATGGAAAAGCTACTCTTGTAGATGATGATGGTCATCCTATTCAAAAGGTTGATTATCCAGGGTCTACTTCTTCTACTAAGAGGGTTAACCTATTCTCTAAGGTGGGATAGATTGTTGCTTCAGACAGTGATGAACATGAGGTTGTGAATACGTTTGATGAGTCCATGAACCTATTTGGTGGTGGTCATGATCGTGAAGATGATTATGATGACTATGCGGATCAGGTTTACGATCTTCCAGGAAATTTGGATTCTTTATATGACACGTATGGTATCAAACTCCAAGGTCTTGGTAGAAAGTAATTTTGTTTTCACAGGAGTCTAATGGTATCTTTTGAGTAGTGGTTTTTTCTTATTTAGAGAATTGGAAGTATCTTGTTATGTAAGCTTTTCCGCCTAAGTAACGGGCTGAGATATGGGATTTACCCATATCCTTTGTACTTAAACGTTTTTTGGAGTAATATATATACCTGGTCTTTTGACCTTTTACGCAAAAAAAAATACATATACTTTGACTTATTGTTTGACTATTTGGTTTGACTACCCAATCTTATAAAGCCTTCAACTTACAAAAGTCATAGTCAAACTTACTCGCTGGCATACTCGTATACTTAAAAACGGGTTTTGGGGTGTAACACCATGTGTCCCTATCCACTGACGAACATATAGAAAGCCAAGTTCAAACTTCTTGAAGTGGTAAAACTTCATGTTCGTATAGGTAGTTCTTTTATTCTTGCACCTGCATTTGCAATTTTTCAAAAAAAACCATTAAGAATATATTCTTCAACCTAACCATCACTTGCAAGCCTAAACACATACATAGGGAAAATAATTACATGTGCTCCGATATCTAACTATGAGCCTTTCACATTGAATTCAGGCTTCTAACGTTGTATTAAAAGGTAATTGGGTATCTCACAACTAAATAATTTAGATGGACTTTAATCTCATCCATATTGTTGACTTTTTCACTAAGTCCCTAGCTAACCCCTATGTCAAGTGGTCTTTTTTTTAGATCAAACAAACTTAAATGAAATCACACCATTCATGATATTCACGAATCATACTATGTTAGACACCAAAGTATCTAGACTAGGCATTATGTATCTGACTATAAGCCTTAGCCAATGTGGCAACACTATCACAATGGATAAATACTGGTGATTCGGTTTCGTACATAACAGAATCTCATAAACCAAGTTTTTTAGCCACTCCGCTTCTTTACCAGCAACAACCAATTCTACAAACTTAGATTCCGTAGTAGAATGGTTAATACACGTCTGCGTATAAACCCATGAAATGGCACCTCCCCCTACTAAGAATACCCAACCACTGGTAGGAGATGAATATTCTGCATGGTTTATCCCAACTAGCAACTGTGTAACCTTCTGAGATTGAAGGGAATAACACAAACCATAATTCATATTACCTAATAAGTACTTGAATACCTTTGTTATTGCATGCCAATGTTGTCTACTAGGATTACTAGTAAACCTACTCAATCTTCCAACTACATAAGCAATATCTAGTCGAGTGCTTGTCATAGCATACATCAAACTGCCAATGGCCTTTGAGTATACGAGCTGAGATACAGGTTTAGCAGAATTTGGCACAAGTTTTTCCGTTGGATCCATGGGACTATGGGAGTATTGACTTTAGAGCAATCATCACGATTAAGCTTCTTGAGAATTTTCTCAATGTAATAAGATTGTGTAATTACAATTCCCTTGTTCATTAGTTTAATCTTTATACTGAGAATTACATTAGCTTCTCCCATGTCCTTCATAGAGAACTTTGATGACAAAAACTTTTTAGTTTTATCAATTACATTTTGACCCTGTAAGTGCCATTGCCCCTTGACCCATGCGTCTTAATCGTTGCCGAAAACATATTAACTCAAATGAGTGTGTACTTCACACTTCCTTTACTCGTATCCGAGCTTAATATGAAATCACATTGGTCTCTAGTAAATCATAATTACCTAAAATAGTTGATGACACTAAAATCACCAACATTGAGTATAAAAGACTTGTCTAATTCATTAACAAGTGACATTTAGGTTATGCTGGCGATTTGTTAATTTCTTATCATTTTATCCAACGATGTTCGAAATGCAAGAAAATCTTTATGCATGCAAAAGGTACAGTTAATTAAAGGGATCGATGACATTTTTTTCCGACTCTGTGATGTGAAACGATCTATCAATACCTAATGAAAGCTTAAATTTGATTGTTTTGAAGCTTTTGTACAATGGCTAAGAGTAGTGAGCAAACTTTTACTTAATATTTCGAAATTGAGTATAATCTTGTGCATGTGAAAGTATGCAAATCCCCTTTCTACGTGCATGACATAGCGTGTTGCTAATTTCCAACTAGCTAATATACTAAGAAGCATGTATTAGTTTCATTCGAGTTGATGTCTTTAGGTATCCATCATAAGATCAACTTCACGAGACCGGTTGCAGAACAATTAATTATCCATTGTGTGTTAATATATAGATATGTGCAATTATGTTATTAATACACTGGCTATTAAGATAATGACAAGTTTGAAAACTAAATTAGAGTCATTCAACAAAATCAAAATGACAAGATCTTGTTCCAAAAGTTGCTTATTTCGTGTCGTTTTACTGCTTTACTTTACTTTACACCGCATTTTAATGTGTCGTTGTAGTATAGTTAAACCAAAATCATCTTTTAAAACCTTTTTCATCTCACATATCTCACGATCTTGAGTGACGAGATCAGTTCAACCCTCGTTGGGACAACGATCCATGGTTTACGAGCTTGCTTGCTAGATCTACGACTATCAATTTATGGCGCCGCTGCCGGGGAGCGGTTGATAAGATTTAGTCGTTCGATCGTTTGAGTAATGTGTTTTGAAGACCCTTCTTTTAGAAGTTAACGCTTTCAAAAACATAAAAACACAAAAAGATTTTCTCTTCAAATTTGTTTTTTCTTTTGATTTCAACTTTTCTAAAATCAAAAAAAAAAAAAAAAATTCCAAAAAGACTTTTCATTTCAAAATTTGTTTTCACTTTAAACTTTTCATTTTTCAAAACATAAAAATCAAAAAATATTCTCCTATTCTTCATATCATGGCAGGTACACGTTCTATGGAGGAGTAGCTCAAAATTCCGGTACATCTTGAGAAGGCCATCGTTATCCCACCGATTTTAGCAGATGAATATCGAATTAACGTCGAGTTACTTGATTTCATTGAACCTTTCTTTGGTTCCGAAAACGATGATCCTTACTCCCACATCAGCAGATTTTATCTAATAACCGATACTTTCAAAATTAACCAAGTTCCTGATGATGTGGTGAAGCTAAGCTTATTTCCGTTAACGCTTAAAGGAGCAGCTTCGAGATGGCTTGATCGTGAACCTCCTAACTCTATCACCACTTTGGACGATTTAGCGTCAAAGTTCTTGAATCGATTCTATCCTCATTCCAAAACGCTTGAAATTCGAAAAGAAATCATTAATTTCCAACAACGTTTTGATGAGTCTTTCGCCGAGACTTGGGAAAGATTCAAAGGTCCTATGAGAAAATGCCCACATCATGGTTTTTCCGAATTGTTTCAAGTCGACATCTTCTACAACGCTTTAATGCAAAATGATCAAGATTCCCTCAATACGGCCGCCGGTGGTAATCTCTATTGTCTAACCACTTACGTTGCCTTGAAGATTATCGAAAACAAATCAAGAGTTCGTACGGCACAAAGCAAAATGGTAGTAAGTTCTCAATATCGCTATGAAAAATCATTTGGAGAATTACTAGCCAAAGAACAAGCAGCTAAAGTGAGCGTCCAATCTTGCAAAACTTTCGTTCACGATGACGATGAAGATTCTATTTGTCACACCCCCAAAAATGATTTGCAGCGGAAAGTAATGTTTTTGNATGTTGAACTTAGATCACTACTAATATAGTTTAATTTTTTTTATAAGATATACTATCTAATCATTGAAGTTCTTTCTTAGAATCAACGCGGCAACACTTGGATTCTTGAAACCAAAAGTCTTGTAACTTAACGCGTATCCGAATGATCAACAACCGATAATATGTAAGATCAAGTGTTAATATATATGCAATGTGTAATGTAAATTGTCGCCTTTCTCTTCCTTGCAATAGAATTTTCTTCATGAATGTGATGCTATCTCCAATATTGTTGTGGAAAATATATAATAGAAATTCAAGGGGGACACATTCCCAGAAACGAGTAGAAATCATCATTATTAACAACATAAGATTCAATAATATGATGATTAACCTAGTAATCCAGCTGTTTTATATAGTTAGGTACATGCACGGGTTCTTTTCATTACCATTATAATATTGTTTAATTTTCCTAATCATTGAATTTAAGACAAATATGGGCATGTAATCTTTCATAACAAGGATATAAATTAAACACGTTTAGTTGTGCTAGCTAGCCATTTTACTTATTGAAAAGGTAAAAGAAAACAAAAAATATATACATGCAGAGAGATGTGAAATACAGAGAACCTAAATTGATCATTTTCGATTAAAACACAAAGTGAGAGTCAAAGATTCAGACTTTTTAGACTCTATTCATCAATTTGTTTCTTGCACCAGCTTTTTCTGAAAAAGACATACCTACACAAACAGTCCAATGCAGATGATACAGAATTATATATGCATAGTATAATTATCACTGATAAAAGCACGGTTAGTCGGTTGCATGAGGGGAACTAATATGCCACAAAATCACATTAGATGATATTTGTGTTGAGTACATCATTTGTTATGGTTTACATATCACATTTTTTACTAACTGCTCGTATGATAAATAACAACTACTGTAGCAAGAAAGAGAAATGATTACATGCATGTTATTTGCACAAGCTATGAGATCGAGTAACTATTTTTTTAAGTTGGAAAGTTGGTACATGCTAGCTAGCTAGCTTCTTTATTTAATCGCACGTACGTTCTAATATTGAAATTATTTACTTGATATATAGTTATTCCCAGTCTTAGCAATTGTGTTAGGTAATAAAAACATATATACTGTATTTATATCTATATCTATACTATCTAATATAATACATTTTTTTTTTCATAAACTTCATAATTTATTTATTTATTTTTTTATTTATTTTTTATTTATTTATTTTTTTTTTTTTCCAAATTGACTAAGGTCTGTCAGTATGATAAATGTACAACATATTTTTAGCAAACAATTTGAATTCGGTTGTTTTATTCGTAGAGTTTGACTATAACGATTTAAGGTATTGATTTTGCCCCATTGCACTGGCAAATTTAGGCTATCAATTATGTCAAATTTGTTATTAACTATTTTATTTATGATATATGAATAACGTTTAATTATTTAAACTAGAATTAACACATTAAATGTTAAACAATATATTCAACCTAATAATTAAACGTACCAAATATTGTACACATTTGGAATAGTCAAATATGTTGGTCAATTTTCGTAAGAAAACTAAATAATACTTTACGTTAGTTAATTAACTTATTCAGTGCACTTTATTTTCTTCACAGTTAAATAAGGAGTGATGTACTAAAATCA
>LBNU01035026.1:167174-181140 GCA_014162995.1 Artemisia annua
GAAGATCGATAACTACTTAGCGTATGAATTTGGTATCTTTATCGGATTAAAAAATTATGAAACGAGATGCTTATGAAGAAATTCATTTCTCTCACAAAAATAAAATAATGAGATACAAAAATAGGAAAATGGGAGCAAGAGGTACACGAGTAACTTTCATGAGTAGCGTTAGCATCTAATTTGTAATTAAAATAATGATCCGTTTTTACGCTTAGTATGGGGGCTTGTGAAAAATCAGGGACGATGAATTTTATCCAATCGGTCACTTTTCTATGAATCGTGTTCTTGCTCTATGACCCTTAATCGTTATCGAAAGATAATGAAAGTCAAGCACACCGTCATAAGCTAAAGAAGTGTAATATCAGTTGCATATGGAATAAAATGGAAAACCAGGGCGTTTTAGGGAATAAATGATTTTGTATCTCTTTTGAACGTTTTGCTACTTTTCAAAGTTAGTAAAGAGAGGTTTGAAATTATTTATCTTTAAGGCGTGAAGTGATTACATTGCGTGAGGGCACGCAATACCTTAGTCTGGGGGATTTTGGTATGTGCTTATTCACATACCTTTTATTCACCATTTTCAGACCTTAAAAGATATCGTGTTTTTGTGTTTGTGATCGTGCAGGAAAGGATATTGCATAAACGACATAAAAGTCAATCAAAAAGCCTAAAACGAGCACGAGATGTGAAAGAGAGTCTTAAAGCCGAGTCAATGATGATATCTACTTAAGAAAAGCCTAAGACAAATGTATTCCTTAAAGGCTCGAAGAAAAATTCATGAGACACTTAACTGAAGCCCAAAAGAGAATTTCAAGAAAAGTCTTCCACATTTGAGCAAGATGTCGCTTTTAAATCTTTTGAAGACTTTTAGAACACACGTCAACACAAGCCTCGAAGTTACATGAAGTTACATTTAGTACTTAAGACGTTTAGTAGCCTTGTAATGTAGTTTATGTGTTATTTTCATGACTTGTAAAAGTCTAGGGGGCAAAGCGTACACGAAAGCAAACTTGTAACCCCCCTAGCATGATAAATATCTTTGGATAGCTTCATTTGAAAGCCATTAGGAGTAGGGGTAAGGTAGGAGTAGTCTAAGTTTTATTTTTATGCATTAGTGTAATTCTTATCTTTAATACAAGCTTATTTCATGTCTTATTTCTAGCTTATTTTCGTTCTTTACAATCTTTCTTTTAAGTCTTTTAATCTTTTGAGCTTATTTTCATGTCATCTTCATCTTTTCTAAAAGCTTTTATAAGAGTTGTCACCTTTGCATGGTCCTTGGTTTTGAGCCGTGGCTTATTGAGCTTTTATAAGCTTATTTAGTTTTTAAATCTAGTTCTTCATTAAGATCATATTAGTTTTCATGAGATTTCAATCTTTTGTTCACGTTAAAAAGTTTCCAAATCGTTATTTTTGATTTTAGAGAGTATGGATTTTAGGGTTTAGAGAGTATGAAATTTTTCTAGATTTTTAGAGAGTATGAAAATTGGTTAGCGAGTATGAAACAGATTTTTAGAGAGTATGATATAAAATCTAGCGAGTATGGTAAGGTTTTTAGCGAGTTTGGTATGAATTTAGCGAGTATCAGAATTTGCTAGCGAGTTTGTATCATGTTAGCGAGTATGGAGAAGTGAATAGCGAGTATGGGGCTGTCTTAGCGAGTTTGTCCCATTTCCAGCGAGTATGTGACCTTTGTTAGCGAGTATGGGAATTTTCATAAGTCCAGCGAGTATGGTTCCAAGATTAGTAGCGAGTATGGTTTGATTCTTTTCTTTCTAGTTCATTTTTCTTTTATGCCGAGCTAGGCTTTTATTTACCTCATCGTTTCATCGAGTGAGGTTCTTATTTCTTTAAAATCTAAACGTTATGCTGTCGAATTTTCTTAAAATCTTTTTAGTGTCGTTTTTCTTATATAAGTCTTACGTCTTTTCATTTATAGTTTTCAACTTTATTAACGTTAAATGTTTACAAAGTCTTTTACATTTCTTTATCGCTTTACGTTTTTAATATGAGTCAAGAGTAGTTTCTAAACGTGTTCGCTTAGTGGCTCGGGTTTGTGAGTTAAGTGAGAGTGTTAAACGTTTGTGATTAATAATCGAGAGATTAATTAGACGTGTGATTTAATTATTCAAAGACACAAACCTTGGAACGATTAATTCACTTGTTTAGAGTTATTATCTCTTCAAAGGATTAATTGACAACTAATCTCGAGAAAAGAAAATAATTCGTCACAAACCTTTAGCTCAAACTTAATGAACTTACTCGCGTCGCTTTGCAAACACATTGTCTTTTAAATTCATTTACCGCTTTCATTTCTTATCGCACTTTAATTACCGCTTTCTTTTAATCGCTTTATTACATGTCTCTTTACTTGTTTACTTATTTCGTGTCGTTTTACTGCTTTACTTTACTTTAAACCGCATTTTAATGTGTCGTTGTAGTATAGTTAAACCAAAATCATCTTTTAAAACCTTATTCGTCTCACATATCTCACGATCTTCAGTGACGAGATCAGTTCAACCCTCGTTGGGACAACGATCCGTGGTTTACGAGCTTGCTTGCTAGATCTACGACTATCAAGTATCAAGACACTCAATCTCTTCATTATTTGGTAGGTTAAGAGATTCCCTAATAGATGACTCAGTTATGAGTATATTTTGGCCATCTACCTTAGCCTTAATCTTTTTTTCTTTATTAACAGTTATGGCTTTAGCAGTTGCCCAAAACTGCTTAATAAAAGAAATGCATATAGGAGGATTAACAGTTAATGCATACCTAATAGGAGTAGCATTCAAGAAATCGATTATCTGTGGGAATCCTTCAGAACCATTAGGTTTCTTCAAAAAAGCGACCATGTTGTGTCTGTCAACAAATGTGCGTTTTGATTCAACTGCCAACACCATCATGAATTAGGGTTTTGTGATATGGGGATTTTGAAATTGATCGATAAAAGATGTTAGTGTTTGTGGTTAGAGAGACGTTATGAGTGCGTGAAACTGAATTATTGTTTTAATTGGGGATTTAAACCCTTAAGTGTAAATGTTACCAATCCACCCATGCACTCTCATATCTAGCAGTACAAACCAAGTTGCAGTAACGTTTTTTTAGCAGCAGAAACTTTTGATTAACATAATACAAAATACTAGTATATCACAAGTTCTTCTTAATGAACACAACAATCAAAATATTGTAACAATTAATGAGAAAATTGAGCAATGACAAAGTACGGGAATTAACATTAAACATTTTCCATTATAACTTGAAATGAAAAATTACAAAAGGATTACACAGGTTCATTCATAAAGTTAAATAAACTAGTACAAAAGGATTACACAGGTTTATTCAAATTACTTCCTAACTCAACTAATACATTTTTTTTTAACCTTCCCTTTTGAACAAACTTTGGGCATTTTTTGTTCCCATGGTTTTATGCCCTTGTCTTAACAAGTCTTATCATTGGGCAGGCCTAGCACCTAAACCCTCTCATCAAAAAGCTCTTTGGCAGTCTTTTTTGGTGTTTTAACCTTCCTAGCATCTTCCTTTTTTGTGCATGATCCAGAATATCCCTTTGGAAAGTAGTCTGCCCATGTATTTGGAGGACCTTCAAAACTGCTTGATATGTGAAATGAACTTGAGTCACTGCTATCAATGTTAATGATTACTGCAAAAAAATATAGTGTAAATGTAGTAAAAGCTAATGATGGAATTCAGGGTGTGTTTGAAACAACCTTTGTTCTTGGAACTCCAATGGCCACTTTACTTGGTGGATGATTGGTTTTAGATCATAAAAAAGAATGGACTGCAATAAACCAACATACGTAACCCTCAATTCCCCCTTAAGCTCCTTTTGTTGTTTCAACTCCCATTGAGTAAAGGCTTGCACCAGGCGCATTGCTAGATTGTTGACAAAACAAAAGGAACTTAATGGGGATTGAGAATGGAAAGGTATGTTGAAATTCCAGACTCATTTAGATCATAAAAAAGAATTGAATGCAATAAACCAACATACGTAACCCTTCTCAGTTCCCCCTTAAGCTCCTTTTGTCATTTCAACTCTCTTTGAGCAAAGGCCTGCACCAGGCGCATTGCTAGATTGTTTAAAAAACAAAAGGAACTTAATGGGGATTGAGAATGGAAAGGTATGTTGAAATTCTAGACTCATTTAGATCATAAAAAAGAATTGAATGCAATAAACCAACATACGTAACCCTTCTCAGTTCCCCCTTAAGCTCCTTTTGTCGTTTCAACTCCCTTTGAGCAAAGGCCTGCACCAGGAGCATTGCTAGATTGTTGAAAAAACAAAAGGAACTTAATGTGGATTGAGAATGGAAAGGTATGTTGAAATTCCAGACTCATTTAGATCATAAAAAAGAATTGAAGGCAATAAACCATCATACATATATATATAAAGCAAACAGAGTGATACAAACAATCTACAAATGTTGAGTAAAGAATAGAGTCTAAGTAACATCATTCATCTTGAATAAATAGCCCTAAGGGGGTATTTGGATTATATTAATTTGTGATCTTATCAGCTTATTAACTTTCCCAAAACTCAATAAGCCGATAACCACACAAAATAAGCTAATCCAAACACACCTTAAAATCTCTTTTGCTCTAATTATTCGCTAAAACAACACACCATAAATCTAATACATCAAGTAACAAGTCTGTAACAAATGTAAGACAAAACTGAGAATAAAGGATCAAAACCCTAGATCCGTTTACTTGGTCAACTTTAACCGAGTGAGGAGTTATAACTGTGAGAGAGAAAGTGAGGATTATGTTGAAGTGTGTGAAGTGTGTTGGATAAGCATATATTATAAGTTAAAGTGAAGTGTGTTTGATACTCGAGTATATTATAAGTTTATAAATTATTAAAAATGCTTAAAAGTATAAAAACTAAAAGTATACTACGTAAAAAGTAGTAAAAAAGTTTTATAACTAATAAGTATTAAAGCTACATTTGTATTTTAGGGCATGCTTGGTAGGGGTGTTCACGGTGCGGTTCGGTTCGGTTAGTTGTAATGGTTTTAACTATCCATCACGTGGCGGGTAATTTATTTATATTATTTACGGTTCGGTTCGTTTAACCACAAATATCTAAAAGTAAAAACCGAAACCAAACCGTGATAAGGGGTTTTTCCGGTTTCGGTTTTTTTCGGTTTTGGTTTCTTCGGTTTCGGGTTTTTTCCCGGTTTCAGATCGAGGGGTTTGTTGGTTTCTCGTGTTTTTTGAACACCCCTAGGGGGTGAAGAATGGGAAAGGTAATGAAAAAGTATGCTTGTTAAAGCATAATGCAATGACCCATAACCCAATAGTGGATAATGGATCATTAGCCAATAAATTGGGGGGATTGATTTTTTTAGTGTATTTTGTATTTAAAAAGTCGCCCATGGGAATTAGCCATTATCACCGGTCCTGCATGGTTTCCATTACACTATAAGCGACTACAACCCAATGCACATGTAATGTATTGGTCGATAACATGACACTATAAGCCACTACAACCCAATGCACATGACCCATTAATTACCCATGTTAATTACCAATTGTCAACAGTCATGGATGTGTCGTAACATGACACTCTAAGCAACTATAACCCAATGCATATGACCCCTGTGATGTCAAATACCCATTAATGAATGTGACCAGTGATAACCTAATGCACATGACCCATGACCCACGTGAATTAGCCATTATCACCGGCTATGCATGGTTTCCATTACACTAAAAGCCACGATAACCCAATGGACATACCCATGTTAATTACCTCAACAGTCATGGATGTGTCGTAACATGACACTCTAAGCAACTATAACCCAATGCATATGACCTATATGATCGACTTCAAATACCCATAAATGAATGTGACCAGTGATAACCTAATGCACATGACCCATGACCCATGTGAATTAGCCATTATCACTGGTCATGCATGGGTTGCACCGGCTTGGTAGGTGTATACCGTTTGTCATAGACACTAAGAAGTAAGTATCCAGGGACCTCACGATCATGTTATCCGGGATCGAGAAAGTTTGAACTCGGCTTGAGCTTGACTCAAAAAGCTCGATTTATTTGTAAAGATGTTTACACAAATTAAAATTGAAATATAACCTAAGAATTGAATTCGGTTTGACTTCCGCTCGAAAAGCTTGATATCATAAATAAGTATTTACATTTAGTACACTTACGTATTAAAATAAATAAATAAATAAATAAACATATTTTTTATCACTTACAAGCTTGAGAACTCAAAGATAACTCGAGTCCAACTTATATAAGGTTTAGCCCAACTAATTTTCCATTTGGAGCTCACCTTTTTCCCCAAAATTTCAATCTACAGCTCAAGATCCCGCCCCTTTTTTCCCCAAAATTTCAATGGCCGCCCCTTTTTTCCCCAAAATTTCAATCTACAGCTCAAGATCCCGCCCCTTCTTTCCCAAAAATCAAAACCCAAACAATAGTCAGATCTATCTTCTCTCTATTCATCTCTTCTCCTTCTCTCTAGAACCGACTCACACCACCGCCACACTTCACCGCCTTATCTCGCCGTCGTTCCACCAACCATCGCTCCTCCACGCCATCACTGTCATCAATACAAGTGAGGAAATGGGTGAGTTTGTTTGCTTCGGTTGTTTGGTTCGAGATAACCACCACATCCACCACCTTCACAGGCAAGCCACCATCACCCTCATCTAACCTATCCTACTCTGTTCATGGGTATGCTCAAACACATATTTAATTTATATTTTATTAAATGTGTAATCGAATATAAAATTGTTTATATTGATTTTCGTGGATTAATCAAAACTAGCCTAAAACATGTTTTTGATTATAAATTCGTGTGGTGGTAACCGTTGCAGGTAGACTTATTAAGATGACATAGTTTTCCTGTTTATTGGAATGGAGACAATCGACGTGTTCTAAGTGATCTATCCAAAGATTAACATAACATCTGTTATATAGGAAATTAACTCAAATATGGTTGCTTTTTGTGAAACTGTTTCATTTGTACCAAATGTAACTGATTTGCTTGTTTGGTAATGTGTTTGACATTTATTCGTTCTAGGTTTGGCACTCCAGAACATTTCAACCATCTGGATTCTTTGTTGCCCCTGGTGGTTTTTTATGCTAAACTTATATTTGTTACATCTAATTTTGTCGTCTTTTATGTTAGCATTAAGCACGTTACTTGTTTCTTGAAGGGGCTACATTCTATTTTCATGGGTGAGGATGATACATGGGATGCCTGGCTAAAAATTCCCTCATCTGGATTTTCTGGCACAGTTCATTTTCGAGGGACTGGATTTAAATTGAAGCGTGGGTATGCTCCATCTCAGTCACCAAAAGTCAACACATGTATATTTTTACTGTTTCATGGTTGGCAGATCTTATATTATGCAGCATTATTAATGCCTTGGTTTCTTACGGTTCATAACTTCTCTTTATAGGATGAGTTACGTCAGCAGATAGAGGAAGCAATGGACGCTTATTATTCACTGGTAAAACTAATGGCGTAGTCTAGGGCTGTAAACGAACCGGGTGAACATGAACGAAGCCTTGTTCATGTTCGTTCATTTAATTTTAACAGGACAAATAAACGAACACGAACACTTAAACGGACAAATTTTCTTGTTCATGTTCGTTAATTAAGAAAATGAGTTGTTCATGTTCGTTTATGTTAGTTCATTAAGACACTAAACATACGCTAAGCGGACATAAACGATCGAACATAAATGAACATAGACAAGTAAACATAAACTTTATCAAATTATGCATTTATTATAGTTTTGTAACTGTTGTTTTGTTTAAAAAACTAATTTTAAAATTATACAATTCAAAGATATAATATACGAATATAAATAAATCAATGAACACAAACGAACACATAATCGGATGTTCACAAACATAAATAAACTTTTTACCAAACGGTTCGTGAAATGTTCACTGAACGTTCAGTTCGTTTACAGCCCTAGCGTAGTGTATTGTGGATCACCAGTAAGGAAAAACAAAGACGGATAATCTCCAGATGCGGAGATTAGATCATTAGCAGATAATCCTGTAAATTTGACTGCAACTTCTATTATCATGCTTATATACCAGCAGGATTAACTGTGTACTAGCCGTACTAACTTGTATACTAGCAGTAGTAACTTTTAATACTAACATTTCCCATAATTTTTGTGCAGAAAGTAGTTGATGAAAAAGATCAAGTAAGGAACCTTGAATGTTGATGATGGCACTGATGCCATGACAGCTATGTAAGGAAAATGGAGGTTATGCAAAAGGAGTGGGAAGTAGAGTTACATGTAAGACGTATTTTAATCTTCCTCGAAGCAGAAAAGAAACTGATGAAAGACTTGAGTTACTTCAAACTCAACTTGATAATGAGCGACGTGAGCGTCAAAAAAAGGATCTGCTGGTAAAGCAACTGTCCAACAAGGTGTCCCAAGGGATGCAGTTGTAGTTGCCATTAGACTCAGATGGAAACCTTGCAAAAGCAAGCTAAGGTGGCGAAGAGATGACTCAGGTTTTAAATACATTCGAGTTTTATTCAATTTGAAATACCTCTTTTATGTAACTCCACTGCCCACTCTCAATCGTAACATCCCTTTTCCTTACCATACGCAACTGTCAAAAGCAAGCTAAGGCAGCGAAGAGTCAACAGGTTTTAACTTAGGTAGTTGAGAATTTGATTATATACGACATTACCATTGTATATATATTTGGTTCATTTTAATACATTCGAGTTTTATTCAATTTGAAATACAATTGTATATATATTTGCTTCATTTATATACATTTTGTTATATATATATTCTAGCGGTAGTAGCTCTGCTCCAGCAGTACTAACGTAGTACTAGCAGTACTAACATTATTGGTCACTCTTTGTTTAATTCGATGTGTGACTAAATATTACAAAATGCCATACAAAATAAAAATTCATGTGACCATTGGATGAACATTAGTCACACAAAACACACATGTCTGCACTTTAAACATCATATGGTCACACTTATTAACACTTTTGGCCACTTTTTGCTTAATCGTATGTGACTAAATACCCAAAAAAAATGTGCGTTGTGTGACTAAATTTTACAAAAGGCCACACACATATAAAATTCATGCGGCCATTGGATGATCAATAGTCACACAAAATATACATTTCTGCACTTTAAACAGCATATGGTCGCACCTATTACCACTTTTGGCCACTGTTTGCGTAATTGTATGTGACTAAATATCCAAAACAAACATGGTTTGTGTGACTAAATATTACAAAAGGCCGCACAAACATAAACTTCAAGTGGCCATTGGATGATCAATTGTCACACAAAATACAAATTTATTCACTTTAAACAGCATATGGTCACACTTATTAGCGCTTTTGGCCACTGTTTGCTTAATTGTATGTGACTAAATACCCAAAACAAACATGCGTTGTGTGACTAAATATTACAAAAAGCCACACAAACATAAAATTCATGTGGCCATTGGATGATCAATAGTCACACAAAATACACATTTGTTCACTTTAAGGAGCATATGGTCACACTTATTAACACTTTTGGCCACTTTGTTTTAAATTGTATGTGACTAACTCCAAAAAAGTAACACCCATTGTGTGACTAAATCATCACAAACGTCACATTTATTGTATATTCATGTGGCCACAGGAGGGAAATAGTCACACAAAATACACATTTAGTAGAAAGACTCATCTCAAATGTCACATATGTTATATATTTGTGTGGCCAAAGGACGAACAATAGTTACTCTCAAAAAACATTCGTGTGACTATAAGGTGTATACGGTCACTGATAATGACTAATCCAAACAAAACTTGTGCCTAATTTGTCACGCATATTCAGGGTTTTGGTCACTATTTTTCGATGGAAAAGGCCACGAACTCAACAATGTGACCATATGCCACCTACGGTGTCGGGACCTTTGGTGACACATGACGAAAAAAACGTGTGACTATATGCATATCGTCACACATTTTGGGCGTGACCGATACAGCCTTTTGTACCAGTGTATAGAGAACCAAATTAAAATTTTTGGACTATAACCACATGATTTTCAAAACGAAATATTTTACACCATACTACTTTGTGCCCTCCGTGCCAGTGCTTATCGACATCATGCTTAAGGGTTTGATTTAACATGTACATGACACTGAGATTTATTTTAGCATTATGCCGATTACATGTGTAGCACTATGTAGACTAAATGACTTATATTATTATTATTGAGATATTACAGTACCATGTCACCTCCCGTTATCATACTATATGACAGCGATGACGCACCATGATGCGCGTGGATTGCAACACGCACTACGTTTTACCTCTCGAGGGATCTCGAGAAGCTTGCAATCCCCACCAGGCAGTGTACCTGACCGATGTAGTATAGTGTAGTGGCAAGTACCGGGGGATTGATCGTTCTCTCGCAGGGAATAGTGTTCGTTAGGCTAAAGGCTACTCTAATCTAGGTCTAAGGGTGGAGGAAGATTCTTTTTGTATTTTTATATTTTATGAAAGCAGTAAAATCTCTGGTTTTGGAGGATAGGGCGGAATTAGTTGCTAGTCAACTAACCCAAGTTATCTACTTCTAAGCTACTTATATTTTTGTATTTTTTTGTTTTTGAGAAAATCAGTGGTGGAGAATAGTGTTTACTTAGATTTCATTACTCCCTAACTATCTTTTACCATGTAATTAGTATGTTGAGTTTGCGTGGATGACGGGTGTATTCCTAACAAGTCGTAGGAAGTGCGTTCAATTCCCTAACTCTATAAGTTCCTACCTCACTCTATGACGATACGTCAAGCATCCTATCATGAGCTCACCGATAGCAACCTATGCATGAAATACTACCTTAAAATCGATAACGCACATTCGATTCACGTTTCTAAAGACGTTCAAGCTTGTTACCGTATAGGAGATTAGCCAGTTTTCTCTAATCTAACGTAGATGAAACATTCATCCAAATACAATCACAACATGCACATCACATGATAATCAATAGTTAGGTTTCATTAGATCTAAGCAAACACAAAGTAAATTAGCCTAGCATGTTGAAAGAAAGACAAGTACAAGCATAAATCACACAACACATAGACATATTGTATGAATAAAGACTTATCTTGGATTAAACATGCAAGTTAGAGGGGTTAGGATACCCTCTAAGGTCACTAATACATGAACTAGGGTTTAACCCTAAAGTTCTTCACACCAAAATTCGACTCTAGTTCTCCAAAGTTTTTTTTTAAGTAAAGAAAAATCGTTCTATATATATAGAAAACGCGGGCTGACGGCGTCAACCCAATAGGTGACATCGTCAGCTCGGCGATTAGGGTTTTTAGACGGCCTTCCTTGACGTGGTCATAATTGCTGGTTCCAGATCTGACGGCCTTGGTTGACGGCGTCACCAATTTGCACTACGAACTCTCTGGCCCGTCACGAGTATTTTTCCAATTCTGGACTTCACTTGTTCCTGACGGCGTCACCTTGTAGAGTGTGACGGCGTCACCTTCTGTAATCTTCAAGGTCTTTTGAGTTTTTGTTGTTTTCTGCACTTTTTCACTCCGAAAACGCCCGAAAATGCTTCTTTTGTGATTTTCCCTGCAAAAGTACCTAAAATGAGAAAAGAAACGACTTTGGGTGAAATCCAAACCAAAAACATACGAATTAGGACTCAAACCGACCCCTAAAAACGTAACATTTTTTGTCTCATCATGGGTTCATTTTACGAAGAAGGTTCAAATTCTATAACCTTCATAGGGGCCTCCTTCTCAGTTCATTTTATGAAGAAGGTCCAAATTTAATAACCTTCGTAGGGGCCTCCTTCTGGGTTCATTTTACGAAGAAGGTTCAAATTCAATAACCTTCGTAGGGGCCCCCTTCTGGGTTCATTTTACGAAGAAGGTTCAAATTCAACACCCCTCTGTCGTGACCTCTGTTTTGGGGTTCATCTTATGAAGAAGGTTCAGATTCAATAACCTTCGAAGGAGCCTCTGTTTTGGGGTTCATTTTATGAAGAAGGTTCAAATTCATCAACCTTCATATGGACCTCTGTTTGGGTTCATTTTACGAAGAAGGTTCAGCTTCAATAACCTTCGTAGAAGCCTCTGTTTAGGTATCTATTATAAAGAAGGAGCCTTTGTTTCATTTTAATAGGAAGGGTCGAATTCAACAACCTCTGTGGCAATCTTCATGACCTTTGTCGTAGCCTCTGTTGCAGCCCTCACAGTAGCCTGCAACCTCTGTGGCAGCTTTTGTAGCAGCCTGCAACCTCTGTTGTAGCCCTTACAATAGCCTACAACCTCGGTGGCAGCCTGCAACCTCTGTGGCAGCTTTTGTAGCAGTCTGCAGCCTCTGTTGTAGCCCTTTAACTTTTCTAAGCCTCTAGATATATAATTTTGTGCATATTCATGACATTTTAGTTAAGTAGTTATTGGGATTTTAGAATCTTTCCTATCATCCAGATATAATATTGTGTGGATGCAATTTGAAAGTCCATTAATATATAAAATTATTCCCGCTACACAAAACTTGTGTTAGAAAAATTGTGTTACAAATTTTTAAATGTGTGTTTGAGGTTGTTTAGTTTTTCTATTTATTCTTGTGTTAAAAAAAATAAGACAGATAAGATGTTAGGTAGTAAGTATTGTTTGAAAACTTTTATTTGGGCAATAATAGTAAAACAATAATAACTAAATAGAAGTTTTTATTCAGATACATCTATTAATGTTTTTATTTTAAAAAACTAAATTCTAATTTAATATCTAAAAAATAATACAAAATAATCAACCTTTGCCTCTTTATGAAAAAAATGTATATATCAATTCAAAATAAGAAAATAAGTTCGAAGTGTTGTGCTGAGAAAACATGTTTGCTACTGATGCGTGGTTTTGTGTCTAGGGATAGACTTGCACATCACTGCATGAATTTACTTGATCTTGATTTGGGTTTAGTAGAACAACAACAAGATAAGAATAAGAGTGAGGTAGATGTGTTGGGGAAACGTGTTCGAGAATGGGATGATGAGGGATTAAGGGCTGAAAATAAGAAGTTAAAACATAAGTTAGAAGATGTTGAGTTGTCTCGTGAGTTTGATCGTATGACAAACAAACGCCTTGAGAAAGATCTTTATGAGATGAGGCGATGGGCCTATGATCATTGGGAGGAGATGGTCCGATTGGGTTACGATGAGGAGAGATCATGTGATGTCACCGATGTGCTAGCGGTGTATGGGGAGACCTTACCACCCGAGCCACATGGATCACCTCGTGACCATTAGTAGTTTATGTACTTGTACTTCTTTTGTTGTATCTCATGGATCACCTCGTGACCATTAGTAGTCTATGTATTTGTATTTCTCTTGTTGTATTTCGTTGTTCTTCTTCCATCTTGTAAATTACTATTAGTTATATGATTGTTTGGCTTAAAGTTGTTTAATAAGAATAAGTGATTTCTGAGAAGTAGAGTTAGATGAAATAGTTCACTCTAGGAGTTATTAGGCCAGTTAGAACATAATATCAGTAGGTATAATTAGTAAAGTCAAAATTAGCTTAATATCTCATTTTAGCATAGTGAAATGTTTAACTGTTCATATCTGTTGGATCAACTTGTGCTACTTGTGTTTGTGTTTGAGATTTTCATGATTAAGCTAGTCTAATAAACATCTAGAAGTAGATTTAGAGCATTAAAATCAAAAGTAGTCAACTGGATATCAAATAAAAAAAAGTCAGTACATACTGGGTGCATGCAGACTTAATATGCTTTTTGTAGCTGAACTTGTGTAAAATTGGAGTTCAATTGGATCTTATGGGATAGGGCTTTTAATATTTCTAGTTAGTTTGCTTGGTAAACTTCATTTTGCCCCCTTTAGGTTCTAGGTTAGTGCTTATTAAATATGCTTATTTGAGCCTGCAATTTAGGTGCGTTGAGCTTGTTTTCT